>VMOF01000320.1:8360172-8447712 GCA_011764245.1 Trialeurodes vaporariorum | reverse complement strand
TCACTCTCGCTATATCTTTCTCTCCTTCCCTTCTTTTCTCTGTACTGTTCTAAATCGTATAATCCACATGCGCTAATACGGTGCATCCAAATGCGCCGATTCTAAGGGTTTCGGCGGCTCCATGAGCCCCAAAAAAAAATTTGACGGTTATGGATCGGGCCCTCTTGAGAACGACCACCCCTAAAATGGTTAAGTTTCATGCAAGGGGTGGGGGAGGGGGGGTTATGCTATTTATCCCCCTTCCAAATAATGACTCCTGTTTTCTAAACATTTGGTGTACATGAGAAAATACCACTTTAGTATTGCAGGAATAATAGAGTAAGTTTTTAGATTTCGTCCTTTGGAGCAGGATTAGATGGGCGAATAGCAAACGGAGTTAGGGAGTGGATATCAAGTCAAAGTCTTAGCTCGAATAAACAAAATCACGCGAAACGGAACGCTTGGCCGCGAAGCGGCCACCGGCCTCTAGTTATATATATAAAGCTGTCGTCCTTCCTAAATGTTTTTTCTATTTCCCGAAAATTGGCCGAAGCGATTTCCCTCAAATTTGACACGATGATTCCTTAGGGTATTTAGAAAAAATCTGTCCGAACAGTTTTTGAAAAAGTCGTCTGTGAGCGCCGCAAAATGAATTTTAAAATAAGAGTGAAAACTCATTTTCGCACGACGCAGGGACAGCGAGGTGACGAGATGCTCCGCGCTCCGCGCCATCGGCATCGCCTGAGCTGGATTCTCTGATCTGCCCCTCCCCTCCACTCTACGCTAGGAGAGTCTCACCTTATCAGTTGACGAGTCAGTGCAGCGAGAGCGTGGAGGGGGAGTTTCGTTCTCGCTCATCTCTTGCGCACTATACTATTCGTTCTTTCTCCAAAATTTTCTGTCGCTCGCTCGCCGCACCCGCATTTTCGGCCCATGCTTACGGACGCTCATGCTCCCTAACTTCTCATTTTATTGTGAAGCATGTTTTTCACTCTCGCTAATCTTTCTCTCCTTCCCTTCTTTTTCTCTGTACTGTTCTAAATCGTATAATCCACATGCGCTATACGGTGCATCCAAATGCGCCGATTCTAAGGGTTTCGGCGGCTCCATGAGCGCCAATTTTAAATTGACGGTTATGATCTTTGGGCCCTCTTGAGAACGACCATCCCTAAAATGGTTAGTTTCATGCAAGGGTGTGGGGGGCCGGGGGTTATGCTATTTATGCCCCTTCCAAATAATGACTCCTGTTTTCTAAACATTTGGTGTACATGAGAAATACCACTTTAGTATTGCAGGAATAATAGAGTAAGTTTTTAGATTTCGTCCTTTGGAGCAGGATTAGATGGGCGAATAGCCAACGGAGTTAGGGAGTGGATATCAAGTCAAGTCTTAGCTCGAATGAACAAAATCACGCGGAACGGAACGCTTGGCCGCGAAGCGGCCACCGGCCTCTAGTTATATATATAAAGCTGACGTCCCTCCAAAATGTTTTTTCTATTTCCCGAAAATTGGCCGAAGCGATTTCCCTCAAATTTGGCATGATGATTCCTTAGGGTATTTCGAGGAGATCTGTGGAACAGTTTTCGAAAAAGTCGCCTGTGAGCGTCGCAAATTGAATTTTAAAATTAGAGAGGGGAACTGATTCTATCGCCGAGCCGTGTCGCGCTGGACTCTCTTATCTGTCCCTTCCCCCGCCTGCTCTACGCTCGGCTGAATTTCATCGATCAATGCAGTGTGAGTGATAGAGGGAGGAGTTGGTTTCCGTGATAATTTTTTGAGCGCTTGGTCTTTCAAATTTTCAATTTTCGATGCCCGTCTTAACCTTTTCATTCCTGAAAACACTTTTTGTTCAGGGACGGAGTTTTGGCCATCATAGCTGGTCTGGGCACAATTTTCTCATAAAAAAAATGTGCACATCATATTTTCATTTTCTCCGTAAGTTCTATATGTTATTTAGATGTACATTGAAATGTACACCAGGGATGAAAGGGTTAAGACTGTCGCAACTCCCTCGGTCCTAACGCACATCGCTTAAACCTGGGGGGATCACGGATTTATCGTTTCGTTTCGGTATCGTTATCGTTATCGTTTGCATTAAATCAAATGGGCTTGCTTCTGCGCAACTCGATCGCGCAGGTGATCCCCTTCCTCACCTCTTCCTACTTCAAACGATCGAGTAAACGACAGCCCTCCAACTCTTGCTTCCTTTCGACCGTTTCAATCGTTACGAGAGGCTCAAACGATTCGATCAGTTGAGCCACCCATAGTTACACGTAAACGATAACGATAACGAAACGAAACGAAACGATCCTCCGTGATCACCCCCCTGAACGCTCCGATACTTTTGATCCGTTATTTTTTGTCAGTAATTTTTACCGTACTTCTTCAATCGTTCGTTTAACAACCACGATTCTTTTAAAAAAAAAAAAACAACTTGCATAAACCAACTGTCAGTGCCAACCAGCCCGTACCCCTAATGCTGGCCGAGGAGGGCACCGTAGTGTCTGGAACGGCTAGTATACTATAGAGTTAAGACATGTCGGAATCTTTCTGATTGGCTCTCATTAAGGCTGTCACGAAAGCCCCAAAAGGCAAATACAAATGGCGGAAGGTTTGTTTACTTTTCGCGTAGGTACTCGCTTTTATTACACCATTTACAGTAACAGTGACCGCGGCAATTATTTTTTATTTTTGCTCTGCTTCGATGTTATTCTGGCGAAAATTATTTCTTTCAATAACGACCGTTATTGTCAAGAATCGTGACCTAACCTATTGGAAATAGCAAATAGCGGCAAGGTAAATGGTCATCCACCAGTTGCAATTTGCCTCTTGAGGGTTCCATTGCTCCTTTTCTTCTTCTTCAATTTAAAGAAGAATTTGAGGAAAATATGGTACTTTGACCAAATATTCTGATAGTAATAATGTCAACATTTTTTGGTAAAAGTTCTAGAATCTCCGCGGCCGAATGATATAAATTACACGGTGCTTCTAGTAATATTAATAGACTTTTTGATTTTTTTTTTGTCAGTGTAACTAGTCCGTGTGTGCAGCTTTGAGTTGATGATAAAATGTGAGCCTAAATAAACGGAAAACGAGGGTTTATTAGGTTGGTACTTAAATGGGGCTCTTGCAAACTTTGGATACAGATGATTGAAAAAGTTGATTCTTGAATAAAAACCTGCGAAAATGACGGTGAATACGCACTAAAAATCACGAAATTCACTCTCTGAATCGCGGGCGCAATAGTGGAGAGACGCATGTATAATGGGAAATTCTTACCTAATTTGAGACATATCTCTGTGTTTCCGTTGAGAAAGTGACATCATAGACAGGACTCTTCCATGATACCTGCGTTGAATTGCCATTTCGAACTTGCCGTTATAGCAGTTATGTGAGTTTATTACTGAATTTTAGACTTTCTTAGAGTGATTTTTGTGATATTTACTGGCTTTTACATCCGATTCGTCTATTCATTTGCTCAGAGCAAAAGTTTGCAAGAGCCCCAATGTCCAATGAGCAAAAGTTTTAGGGATACCTTAATTTTTCTGGATATTTTTTGTATAATCTGTGGAACTCTATAGTATGCTTGACTTTAGAAAATTTTGCTCCTATCCGCCAACAAAGTATGTGCCAATTTTTTTATTCAAGAACAAGATGAACATTTCTGAAGGCCTTTAATTTGTCATTTGTCAATAATTTTCATCCAGCAACCAAGGCAGGAATCTCCCATGATATACATGCGTTGAACCGCCATCAAGATCTTGCCATTATACAAGTTTTGTGAGTTTATTACTGAATTTTAGACTTTTTTAGTGTGATTTTTGTAATGGGTCTGTTGCACACTTCGGCTACAGCGCTCTAAAGTATCAATTGCTATGTAAAAAGCTGTAAAAATAACAATGGCAGCATCAGAAAACACCAAAATTCATTAATAAACTCTCAAATTGCGAAAAACACTAGACACTATTCACCCTTGTATCTTTCCATCACGTGCACGATATTTCGCGAAATTAGCGCGGTACATTCAAATAATCACGGCCGTCTTTCATCACAGCTGACTTCATAAACAAATAAACAGTAAACACTGACGGCGTCTGTTCGAATTCTTACGTGTCAATATCCTCAATTCCTCACAAAAAAAGATTAAGAAAGGTACAGAAACCGACATTTGTGACGAAAACTTATCAAAATGAAACAATAACACACAGGAGTTCCAGGTATGATTCCAACTTCAATTATCATCTTTGGAACTCCTGCGTGTTATTGTTTCATTTTGACAAGTTTTCGTCACAAATGTCGGCTTCCGTACCTTTCTTAATCTTTTGTGAGGAATATTGAGGATATTGAGACGTAAGAATTTAAACAGACGCCGCCCGTGTTTACTGTTTAGGTATTTGTTCATGAAGTCAGCTGTGATGACAGTCGGCCGCACGTGTTTATTTGAATGTACCGCGCTAATTCCGCGAAATATCTTGCACGTGCTGGGAAGATACAGGAGTGAATAGTGTCTAGTGTTTTTCGCAATTTGTGAGTTTAATAATGAATTTTGGTGTTTTCTGATGCTGCCATTGTCATTTTTACCGCTTTTTACATAAGAATTGATACTTTAAAACGCTCTAGCTGAAGTGTGCAACAGACCCATTTACGCTGGTCTTCATATCAGATTGGACTATTTATTTGCTTATAGCAATAGTTTGCAAGAGCCCCATTGGTGATTTTTGGTCATTTAATCCGCCATTTCTGCCATCTGCGCGGCGACAACAACGGAAGGACAGGAGAGCAGGAGCACTTGAGAAGCCGGCAGATGCGCTCGGCTCCCGCTCAAGAAGACACACACACACTCACCAACAACTAACACTGTAAACAGTCCTACCACTCTTACAAACACACTCACACACACTCTATATACACACGGACGAACACAACTCATAGAAAACGGGAATCGGGATCCGGAGCTTACAATTATGTAATAAAGTCCAAGAGTACAACATTGTTATGTTATCCGCCGAGTTTGACAAAGTAGCTCGCCTTACGAGTGTCTCTCTCTCTCTCCTCTCTCTTCTCTCTCTCTTTCTCTCTCTCTCTCTCTCTCTCTCTCTCTCTCTCTCTCTCTCTCTCTCTCTCTCTCTCTCTCTCTCCTCCCCCAACTCTTCAGTTTGCGCAGTTCGCAGTCCACAGTCCACTGACACAATGCAATGTGAATGCAAGTGAATGCAATGTGAATGCGTACGATTCAATGACCGATCTCATGTGCGGCGTTGCCGCCATTACGTAAATATAGGTTTTTAATTTCCTTATCTTTAACCCTTTTATTCCCAAGTAGAGTCCCTATATGTAGAGAGTTAAGGCAAGAGGGTAGTCAACCTCTGATTGGTTACCGAGCTTTTGGCTCAAAGGGCGCCGCACCATTGGATGCGTTTTTGCACATTTTGTTAACAAACAGTTCTTTACTGACAACGGGTCCAACGGTGTTTTACCGATACAATTGTTAAAGGGGCAATTGCAAGGGTCTGAAATGTTGTGTTTTTTATAAAAGAAATGAAAGTACTTGAAGAGATGAGGACAAAGATACCTTTGGTTTCCAATGGGGCTCTCTTAATTGCAAACTTTTGCTATGGAGGATTGAAGAGTTGATTCTTGCATAAAGGCCTGTAAAAATGACGACGAGTATACTAAAAAATCACGAAATTCACTCTCAGAATCGGGCTTAATGGCGGAGAGACGCAGGTATCATGGGAGATTCCTATCTAAATTGAGACATATCTACGTGTTTTCGTAGAGAAAGTGACATAATAGACAGGAATCTCCTATGATACCTGCGTCGAAACGCCATTACCATCTTGCCGTTATAGCAGTTACGTGAGTTTATTACTGAATTTTAGACTTTCTTAGTGTGATTTTCGCGATTTTTCTGGTCTTCACATAAGATTGGACTATTTATTTGCTTATAGCAAAAGTTTGCAAGAGCCCCATTAAGTCCCGTTTTTCGGCAATGAGATTGTGACCGAAAATACATTGTTTTAAATAAAATTCCACGTATAGTGACGTCACTACGCACACGATTTTGTACAACTTTACACGTGTGTATCTCCAAGACCGGGACACTTAGGAAAAAACCAAAGACATCATTACTCTCAGGCCATCGAGTACTATAATATATTATTATAAGATTACAGGTGAAACAGAAACCTGTAATATTTACTGATACAACTCCAAATTACATATGATTTTTTCTTTGCATATAGTTACGCCTTTATTTTAGAACCAATTTGGCCCCTTTATGGCTCACTAAATCAAGCAAAAAATTAAGCAGGTGCTGATAGTCCGGTTTTTTGCCTATTATTCGTCTGTTCAGAGAAAACATTGCCATAGAATCACCTTAACAACTCTCTACATACAGGGACTATAGTCCCAAGGGACAAGAAAGGGCCCCTAACGATCTCAGCATAGGCGTAGCTTGCCTCTTGAGAAAATGTTGGTATTTTTATGGTCATATGGCTATTCTAAAGCATATTTTGGTTGTCAATTTTGTTATTTTATGTTATCTGACTCTTTGCGTTTTTGCAAGATTGCGAGACTGTCATATTATCAAAGTCCGCTTCATTAGTTTTTGTTGTAGTTTTTTTGTATTTCTTCTTCTTCTTCTTCTTCTTCTTCTTCTTTTCTTCTTCTTCTTCTTCTTCTTCTTCTTCTCTTCTTCTTCTTCTTCTCTTCTTCTTCTTCTTCTTCTTCTTCTTCTTCTTCTTCTTCTTCTCTTCTTCTTCTTCTTCTTCTTCTTCTTCTCTCTTCTTCTTCTTCTTCTTCTTCTTCTTCTTTTCTTCTTCTTCTTCTCTTCTTCTTCTTCTTCTTCTTCTTCTTCTTCTTCTTCTTCTTCTTCTTCTTCTTCTTCTTCTTCTTCTTCTTCTTCTTCTTCTTCTTCTTCTTCTTCTTCTTCTTCTTCTTCTTTATTTCTTTTTTTGGAGACTTAACGCTTCTTTGTAAAAACACTGACGTTATGTGTTCATGAATTTATGAATGCATAATTGAATTTTTACCATTATGGGAAAGAAAAAATATAACCGAAAAAAAAAAATGAATAATAATCTTGGTTGTCCCATTGAACTAATGAACTAATTATTATTCGATCGGACAAAATCAGGAAGAGCCGTTTCATTACCATGTTCTCCCTCCCCTCTCTTCGTTTTCTCCTTTATTCGAATAATTAGTTTTCATTCGATTGCTTCGTATTAATAATAATTTAACACTTGCCTCTCTTTTTTGTCATTATTACGTCCTTAGTCCAATGCATAATGATACATTTTTCAGACTGTGTCCACTATCCATCTGATCATTAGCGGATACAGGGAATTGTCTTTCTTTCTCTCCTTCCATTTGAACTTCTGTGTTAGAAAAGGATAGCAGAGGGGGCCATCACGTGACTTTGGCCCCCTTTTCTGTCCTTTTCTAACGCACGTTTTCAAATGGGAGGAGAGAGAGAAAGACAATTCCCTGTATCCGCCTATGCATCTGATCAAGTTCCGTGGAGTAACGAAATCGAATGGAGCGCTCGGATTTTTTTAGGGTGAAAATGGAAAAAAAAAAAAAAAAAAAAAAAAAAAAAAACAATTGGCAAGGTCGGGGTCATACGTTTTTTTTGTCTTTTCAGTGAAAACGCCTTCCAATCAGTATAGTTCATGACCAAACTTCACTTCAACCCAATCTCGGGTTTTGTTTTATAGGTACAGCTATACTGTAGATGTTACTCGACTTTTCGTTCGATTATTATACTTTCCAGAATTTATAGGATTTTAGGTATATAATAGGTGAAAACTGCGGTTCAAATGGGTATGTTGCAAACTTTTGCTACAACGATAAAGAGTGTTTAATCCGATGTAAGCCTGAAAAGTCCATTGGTGGCATCAGACAGTCATAAAATGCAATAATAAACTCACAAGAAGCGTTTAATTAAATCCAAGATGGCGGAGAAATATCGAGCAATTTGTATGCATGCACCACGAACATCCAAGGATAGCCAACCTCACAATATCGATCACAACCAATCACAACATAAACAAACACATAACCTCTACCTCCAGTTAGGTTGTCAAAGTTGGCCATCCTGGGATGTTCACGGTGCATGCATACAGATTTCTCGATATTTATCATCTTGGATTTCATTAAACGCCTCTTGTGAGTTTATTATTACATTTTATGAATTTCTAATGCCACCATTGTACTTTTCAGGCGATTTTACATTATAGCTTAAACACTCTTAATCGTTGTAGCAAAAGTTTGCAACAGACCCATTCTTCATATTTTTATGGCAAACCACAAAAGAGAGCAAAAACTAAAATATATTTTTTCCAATTTGATACATTTATTTGGAATACGACATCCACATGTTGCTAGCTTTTGCTGTAAGGGATTTAACTATTTCACGGTAAGTGGTACACATCAGTGCCGGCTCATGCCATTTGGCGACAACGTCTTCGCTCTATTTGAATCTATGTTTGACAATCGATTGTTGGTGAAGCGCTGCTTCACTTTCGAATCGATTGTTTTACATACAATCAAATGGAGGGATGACATTGTTGCCATATTCCACGAGCCGGCTCTATGGCTCTAAAAAAATTATATTGATGAAAAAAAAAAAAAAAAAAAAAAAAATCATCAGATTTTTGCCGCCCCAAGCCGAACTCGAAATGACGCCCCTGGATCCTATTGTTTTCGTGACGTCACACTAAACAGGTCTATTTTGAGGATCTACAGAGCCATCTAAGAAGCCAAATTCTAAGGAGTCGTCTGACATTACTCCTGTCCCTGAGGGAACCTTTTACGTAGCTCGATCGTTGATTTCGATGTGGCAACAGTGTAACGGTATAGGTCCGCTTGGTCCCTGAACGGCCGCCTTGCCCCACCTCGTCATTGCCTTGCGTATACAGGGTGTCCCAAAAGTCCCAAAAGTCCTGCATAACATTTTAACGGCTTCAGGGGGGTGGGGGGTGTAGGAATGTTTCTAACTCAACAGAAACAATATATCTTTTAAGGGGTCAACATTTTGGGGTTTCTGACCATAGTAGCGTTAGGTCCCCAAACTCAAAATTTGCCAGAAGCAACCCCTAATTTGTGACAAAAATTGAGCGAATGCTTTGAGAATTTTGGAACGAACCGGGGGGGTTGATATTGTTCTTTTTTTCAAGATATCGAAGGTCAAAGTTCGACCTATTTGAAATGAATCATAACTTCTGTTTGAAAAATTATTGCATTTTAAAAAACAAACGGCTAAAAGTACTATTAAAAAGCGAGATTCGTTCAGAAGAAAAAAATAATACACATGTATCTGCAAAAATAACCCAAACTTCATTTTTGACCTCCCAAAAATGTCAAGACTATAAATAATTTTGAGACGGCTATTTTAAGCGTGCCGTATATATACGGTACGCTACGGTACGGTTTTTTTAGGTTGCATGCTTTGCTTATGGCAAAACCTTGGCGGGAAAGGTTTGAAAAATTAAAAACGTGTTTTTTTGAAACTGGTTTCATTAATCGTTAATTTATTGCTGCAATCCAGGAGGTCTCGGCGTCTATTTTTCTTAAAATTGTAAAAGTTTTGGTATTCCTGTTAATTTCAATAAGTTATTAAGCGTCAAAGTCGAATTCCTTTGAACGAGAATTCCATACAGGTCCAGCAACCTAAGTCATTTGTGCCAACCTATGAGTCAAAATTCCAAGGCAGGAGGGGGATGGAAACATCCTTCACAGAAACCCTCTTTGCCCCTCGGTTTTGGGCTCCACCGGTCACGAGATTTCTTCACGGTTCATTAAGCGGAGAGATTTGTGAATGTGTGGGAGAGAGAGGGTGTTAGAGAGGCTTTGTGTCTCGGATCTCGGAGGGTCTGAGGACTCATAAAACTGTCAAAATCTATTTGACGACGGTATCGAAAAAGAAGTGACGGCGAGGTATTGATGAAGAGCGGGGGGGGGGTATAGAAAAGAGAGGGGCTCATTCATATCCTTAAGTAGACCTGTTTAGTGATGACGTCACCATCAAAATAGGTTCCAAACAAATGCTCTATCTCGCTCACTCTCGTTGATTTACCTATAAGAAATCAGATCCAAATTTTCGAACGCATATTCATGCTAGTTAAAGAACAGTTTTCTCAAATTTTATTGCACCATTAGATTCCACGTACCTTAAAGTATTTTTCACTCTAACATAATTCCTAAAAGATCGCAAGCGAATTTACAATCACAGTTATACCGAAAGATGTTCTACGTTTTGTCTTCGTCTTACTCACGGTCTTTTATGGGAGTATCACCGCCATGACACTCAATCATTCTAACTTCTCTTCGTATCGAAGCTATTGTTCGAGGTATAACACATGTCGTGATGGTGCTGATGAGCCTATATCCTAGAATTTTGTGCTCATAAGAAACTGTGAGTGTGACAAGGACAAAACATAGGACTTCTTCGATATAGCTGTGATTGTCCATTGATGCGCGATGTTTAAAAAATTTTGTGGTAGCGAGCTCTTATTTTATCACTGAGAAAAAAGTGGGTGTTAAAACTGTAAGAATAGAACCATAGATGTGTTTCGTCTTATTTCAATCATAAGACCTATCGTTGCTATAGTCAGCGCGCTTGAATCTACACGAATTCGATTGTCTCTATAAAATTTCGATTATTTTTATGGGAAAAAAAGCGCCCGGGAAAATATATCCCATCGGAAAATTCATTGAAACAATCGGAAATTTTATAAGGGACGTGGAACTCATGGTGTGATAAACAAACTGGTGAAAAGAACTTGTTGTTACTAGCACTTGTATTTGAAAATTTGGATCGTGTTTCATGTGGGAAAACCCCCGAGAGCGAGTGAGATGGAGCCTTTTTTTGGAACCAATTATTTTCATGACGACACACTAAACAGGTCTTGGTCATTGGAAACATTTGAAATTTTGGGGGGTCGGCAAATTGAAAACCCCTTAATGAGCGGCTATGCAATCAAGGGTTTTTTAGGAAATTTTGGGCGTTTTTTGAAAAAAGGTTTTTAAAATCCAGACAAAAGGGGGGGGGTTAAAATTCGCATTAATAGCTCTAAAAAGTGAGAGAGGCTGTCGCGTGTCTTCCCCCTGGACAGCCTCCTCCCTGCGGCTATGGAATTGACTCTGGAAAATTTTTTACCATCCTAAAAAGTTCCGCGTGTACAGTATTTTTTTTGGAAGCCTCTTCAAATTTTGGAAATTATAGGTCCATATGAAACTTTGCTTTTCCAACACGAAAAATGATATCGACCCACGGCAACAGAAAAACAAGCAGGGAAAATTCCAACACGCAGGTGTTGGAAAAGCGTGCCACTAAAGTCTGAACAGCTTTAATGCTTTTTCTAGCAATGATAATAATTAGACAGCATTAACATGAGCTGATCTCGAGAAAATTGAGTCCAAAGTTGAAGAGCTAGCATTTAAACAAAAAACTTGGAATTACTTACGTTTTGATTTCATTCAACTACCGTGTTGTGTTTTTGCATTTCAACACCGGAAAAGTGGAATTTACTATGTAGGAAAGGTACTTAATTTTTAGCGTTTAAAGTGACTTGGTTCCTTTCTTCTTTTTTTTTTGGCATAATCACGAAAAACGAAACTCTAAGAGAAACCAAACGGCAGAGTTGGTTTACACTGTTGATATTTAAAATCCGTTAATCCGGACTTAAGTCCGTTCCCAATTCTATAAAGGAACCAGTGGCGGCTCGTGCAATGTGGCAACAGTGGAATCCCTCCATTTAAACCTATGTAAAACAATCGATCTTCGGGAGGTGCAATGCACCCCAAGATATCGATACTTTTGCATAGGTTTAAATGGTAAAAAAGCAGGGTGCCAAATCGCACGAGCCGCCACTGAAAGGAACCAAGTCGGAGTTGGTTCCTTACGTGACTCGGTTTAAAGGTTTAAAACCCTAATCAGCCAAAGGTACCAAGTTCTCATTTATTTCATCATATGGACAATGAATCAATGAGGCTCACCAGCTCACTTTTACCTGGAATTTTGAGGGGAAAATAGTTGTATTACAAAGAAGCACTTGTTGCTTCGAGATTCAGTTTTGCTAGCTCTATAAATCAATAACTCAATTTTATAAAAAATGTCACTCGGTTCTTTTGTGACAAGTGCTGCCCAAATTGAGTTTGTTTGGTGAGAAATTATGAAAAAAAAAATTTAGATCAGATGTATCTATAAGGAGATGAGTCAAAGGCGTTGTTTTTTTGTGTTTTTTTTTTTTTTGTTTTAAAAACTTTGGAGGGCTCTAGCTCAGAAGAGAAACAATTGCAGCACATACTCATGTAGGAAAATAAAGTCTTATATTATGTATGTTGACCCAAAAAAATACTCCATAAGTTTGGCACTCAATTTTTGAAACACCCTGTTCTTGATATTTTGCTTCCCCCCCCCCCCCCCCCCCTTCACAAAAGACAACATCTTGACCATGCACATTTTTAAAATCACAGTTGACTGTAGAGATATTTTCTCCCCCCCCCCCCCCCCCTTAACAAAAAAGGGGGGAGAATGGGTCACCTATCTCTGATGTTCGTCGTGCGCGTGCACAGATTGTTCGGCTTTACGACTGAAATTTTTGGCTTTCTTTATAATGCGTTTTTTGGTTTATTAGTGGATTTTATGACTATTTGATGCCCCCAAATGAAATTTTCAGACAATTTACATCAGAATCAAAACTCTATAGCACTGTAGCAAAAGTTTGCAACAAACCCATTGAAAGCTGAAAAGAGAAAATTTTTGATAAGGCTCGATTTTTTTACCCACATAAACTATAGAATAGATATTTCTAAACCCCTCCACCTTTTAAACGGCTTGTTCAGGGATCAAACATGAGGTTGCGTTCTTTTGAAGTCAAAAAGTGTCAAAATCGGAAAAGCCGTGATTCTAAATAATAAACATTTTTTTTTATCTTTTTTTCCGTTTTGGGGCTGTCAGCACTTGTTGCGATTGTCACGATGTAGATACGTAATAGCATAAATGGAACACTTGCGAAATTTATGAAACAATAATCCTTTAATATAAAAACTAACCATTTCAAGTGCCCTTTACACATCAAGCATTTAGGGGTATAGATTAGTAGGTGTGGAGGTTTAAGAGGTTGTGGATTTTAATTCCCCCTCCCCCCATTTATTTTCTTGAAAAGTATCGAAAGTTTACAGTTAAAACTATGCCATTATTCACTATAACGCATTGTCATATTATTTCTTTTTTTTTCTGTTGCCGTCGGTCGATATCATTTTTCGTGTTGGAAAAGCAAAGTTCCATATGGACCTATAGTTTCCAAAATTTGAAGAAGCTTCCAGTAAAAAATTTTGTACACGCAACGAACTTTTTAGGATAGGTAAATAAGTTATTCCAGAGTCAATTCCATAGCCGCAGGAGGAAGCTGTCCAGGGGTGGAAGACACGTGACAGCCCCTCTCACTTTTTAGAGCAATTAATGCGAATTTTACCCCTCTGGCTCCCTGTGTTCTGGTTTTTAAAAACACCTTTTTTTCAACAAAACGCCAAAAATGTCCTCAAAAATCCCTTGATTCCATCGACGCTGATTGAGGGGCTTTCAATTTGCCGATCCCCCAGAATTTCAAATGTTTCCGATGCAAAGACCTGTTTAGTGTGACTTCATGAAAAAAATTGGCTCCAAACAAAGGCTCCGTCTCACTCGCTCTCGTGGGTTTTCCCATACGAAACACAGTCCAAATTTTCAAATACAAGTGCTAGTAAACAACACGTTCTTTACACGTTGTGTTTATCACACCATTGGGTTCCACGTCCCTTAAAAAAATTTTCCGATTGTTTCAAAAAATTTTCCGATTGGATATATATTCCCGCGCTTTATTTCCCATAGAAATAATCGAAATTCCATAGAGACAATCAGAATTCGTGTAGATTCAAGCGCGCTGACGACAGAAACGATGGGTCTCATGATTGAAATAAGGCGAAATCATCTATGGTTCTATTCTTACAGTTTTAACAGCCACTTTTTTCTCAGTGATAAAATATGAGCCCGCTATCACAAACTTTTTGAAACATCGCGCATCGATGCACAATCACAGTTATCAGTTTCTTAAGAGCACAAAATTCTAGGATATAGGCTCATCAGCACCAGCACGGCATGTGTTGTACCTCGAACAATAGCTTCGATACGGAGAGAAGTTAGAATGATTGAGTGTCATGCCGGTGATACTACCATAAGAGACCGTGAGTAAGACAAGGACAAAACGTAGAACGTCTTTCGGTATAACTGTGATTGTAAATTCGCTTGTGATCTTTTCGGAATTATGTTACAGTGAAAAGATACTTTAAGGCAAGTGGAATCTAATGGTGCAATAAAATTTGAGAAAACTGTTGGTTAACTAGCATGAATTTGCGTTCGAAAATTTGGATCTGGTAAATCCACGAGAGTGAGCGAGATAGAGCATTTGTTTGGAACTAATTCTGATCGTGACGTCATCACTAAACAGGTCTACATAGGTAGCGTTCTAGAATTCAACCATTTACTGCATCCGTGCAAAAAAGATTACATTACCCTGTGATACTGTATATCTATGTACATTGGAAAGTGCTGCTATTCATAATCTTTTCTGCATCGAGACAATAAAGGGATGAATTCTAGAACGGTACCTTAAGGATATGAATGAGCCTCTCTCTTTTCTATACCCCTCCCGCTCTTCAACAATACCTCGTCGCTTCTTATCGATGTACCCTCGTCAAACAGATTTTGACACATTTACGACCGCTTAATGCACCGTGAAGAAATCTTGTGACCGGTGGAGCCCAAAGGCGAGGGGCAAAGAGGGTTCCTGCGGGAGATGTTTCCACCCCCCTCCTGCTTTGAATTTTGACTCATAGGGTTGGCACAAATGACTTAGGTTGCTGGACCTGTATGGAATTCTCGTTTGAAGGAATTCGACTTTGACGCTTAATAACTTATTGAAATTAACAGGAATACCAAAACTTTTACAATTTTAAGAAAATAGACGCCGAGACCTCCTGGATTGCAGCAATAAATTAACGATTAATGAAACCAGTTTTAAGAAAACACGTTTTTAATTTTTCAAACCTTTCCCGCCAAGGTTTTGCCATAAGCAAGGCATTGGACTTATATATTAGATATGAAAATGAAAACAAGAAGCGCACCGTATATATACGGCACGCTTAAAAAATAATATTACAATGCGTTATAGGCTTAGTTTTAACCGTAAACTTTCGATACTTTTCAACAAAATAAATGGGGGGAGGGGGAATTAAAATCCACAAACGTCTTAAACCTCCACACCTATTATAATCTATACCCCTAGAATGCTTGACGTGTAAAGGGCACCTGAAATGGTTAGTTCTGTATATTAAAGGATTATTTTTTCATGAATTCGCAAGTGTTCCATTTATGCATATTACATATCTACATCGTGACAATCGCAACAAGTGCGGACAGCACCCTACCACGGAAAAAAAGAAGAAAAAAAAACTGTTTATTATTTAGAATCACGGCTTTTCCGAATATGACACTTTTTGACTTCAAAAGAACGCAAACCTCATTTTTGATCCCTGAACAAGCCGTTTAAAAGGTGGAGGGATTTAGAAATATCTATTGTCTATACTTTGGGTAAAAAAGATCGAGCCTTATCAAATAATTTTCTCTTTCAGCTTTCAATGGGTTGTTGCAAACTTTTGCTACAGCGCTATAGAGTTTTGATTTTTGTGTAAAATCGCCTGAAAATTACATTGGCGGCATCAAATAGTCATAAAATCCATTAATAAACCCACAAAACGCATTATAAAGAAAGTCAAAATGGCAGTCGTAAAGACGAACAATCTCTGCACGTGCATACGACGAACATCAAAGATAGGCGATCCATTTTCCCCTTTTTCGTTGAAAGGGGGGGGGGGGAGAAAATATCTCTACAGTCAAACTGTGAATTTAAAAATGTGCATGGTCAAGATGTTGTGTTCTGTGAAGGGTGGCGGGGGGGATATCAAGAATATAGGGTGTTTCAAAACTTAAGTGCCAAACTTATGGAGTGTATTTTTGGGGTCAACACATAAGGCTTTATTTTCCTACACGAATATGTGCTGCAAATGTTTCTCTTCTGAGCTAGAGCCCTCCAAAGTTTTGAAAACAACAATCAAAAAACAAACACGAAAAACAACGCCTTTGACTCATCTCCTTATAGATACATCTGATCTTTTATTTTTTCATTTTCTCACCAAATCAGCTCAATTGGACAGCACTTGTCACAAAAGAACTGAGTGACATTTTTGATAAAATTGAGTTATTGATTGATAGACCTAGCATTACTGAATCTCGAAGCAACAAGTGCTTCTTCTAATAACAACTATTTCCTCATTGAAGCCTCATTGAAGTCATTGTCCATATGATGAAATAAAATGAGAACTTGGTTCCTTTTTCTTAAACCTTAATCCGAGTCACGTAAGGAACCAACTCCGACTTGGTTCCCTTTATGGAATTGGGAACGGACTTAAGTCCGGATTAACGGATTTTAAAATATCAACAGTGTAAACCAACTCTGCCGTTTGGTTTCTCTTAGAGATTCGTTTTTCGTGATTATGCCAAACAAAAAGAAGAAAGGAACCAAGTCACTTTAAACGCTAAAAATTAAGTAGGTACCTTTCCTGCATAGGAAATTCCACTTTTCCGGTGTTGAAATGCAAAAACATAACACGGTAGTTGAATGAAATCAAAACGTAAGTAATTCCGCGTTTTTTGTTTAAATGCTAGCTCTTCAACTTTGGACTCAATTTTCTCGAGATCAGCTTCATGTCACATGGTTCCTCTTTGATGAATTATCATTGCTAGCAAAAGCATTAAAGCTGTTCAGACTTTAGTGGCACGCTTTTCCAACACCTGCGTGTTGGAATTTTCCCTGCTTGTTTTTGTTTTGTTTTGTTATTTGCAGCCGTTCTAAAGTTATTATATTCTGGACCTGCCTAGAGACAAACAGAGACAGTGCAATGCGCCAAAATATATATAGGGCAGATTTAAGGCACACCAAAATCTGACGGATCCAGCAAAACTGTTTTGACTGGTGTTGATTGGTGACATTCGGTAAACGCAGGGGAGATAGACTGCAGAGAAATGAAGAGACGGGTGTTCATCATCTTTCATCAGGCGAAATTAGAAAGTTGTTGATTGCTGTTTCGTTGAATCCACGAAATTAAACTATGTCTCAGCTGCAGCTATTTAGTACCCCGTTTCTATTTGCCTCTAAAATGAGGCAGTTGCAAGAGTCTGAAATGTTGTGTATTTTATAAAGAAAATGAAAGTACTTATTGTTGATCTGAGAACAAAGATGCCTTTGGTTTCTAATTAAGTCCCATTGTTCCGGAGATGAAATTTTGGTCCAAAATACATTATTTTAAATGGGAATTTAAAATGGGGCTATTGCACACTTTTGCTATAAGCTATTTAATTGTCGATTGTGGCGTAAAAACCTCAAGAAATAACGATGGTTGCACTAAAAACTTCCAAAATCCACTCCTTAACTCAATAAATGCAGTTATTTGAGCGAGTGTAATGGTGGCTGAAGGCACTAACAATGGGAGATTCCTATCTTAATTTCGTCACTCTTTCTATGTTGACAAGGGTGATTCACAGAGTAATTAGTCATCAGAGTGATGATCCACATCCGATGAATGGTGCCGCAACACCTAGTGACATCGGTGTCAAATGAAAGTAGTCTCTTATTGGTCACTTCTTGATGGAGTTTCAGAATTGTTAGATGGGAATCTCCCATTGTTAGTGCCTTCGGCCACCATTACGCTCGCGCTAATAACTGCGTTTATTGAGTTTAGGAGTGGATTTTGGAAGTTTTTAGTGGTGCCATCGTTATTTTTTGAGGTTTTTACGCCATAATCGACTATTAAATCGCTTAAAGCAAAAGTGTGCAATAGCCCCATTATGTCGTCACTACGCAAACGATTACTTACAACTGCACATGTGTGTTTCCAAATGCCGGGACACTTAGGAAAAACCAAAAGGCATCATTATTCTCAGCTCATCAAGTACATTCGGGGAAATGGACTATTAGTTCCCGGAGACATAGTTTTCAGGAGAGCAATTTTCAGCGAGTTGAGTCGAAAAATGCGCCACTCAAGCATAGAATAAAGATTACTTCGTAATAGAAGCGTCACTTCCATAAGGCTCTGTATAAACTCATTTCGTTGACCTTGAAATAAGCCAACCACCGCGCGATTCAAAATAAGCCAGCCACCTCGCAATTCAAAATAAGCCAGCCAACCTAGAGTCCCTGTGCATGAATATTTAATATACTATGTATTAAATATATTATATTTAGTATATTTAGTATTTAATATCCCCTGTATATTTAATATACAGGGATTCTAAGCCACCAAACGATCGATTCAAAATAAGCCAGCCACAGCGCGATTCAAAATAAGCCAGCCACCGCGCAATTTAAAATAAGCCAGCCACCGTAGAGTCGTTGTTAAGTGTATTTGAATATGTAATATATATTATATTTAATAATTTATTTAATATTTAAAATCCCTTGCATTTTTATTATATATACAGGGGGCTCTATGCCAGCCGAGGACCGATCTAAAATAAGCCAGCCACCGCATGATTTCAAATAAGCCAGCCACCGCGAAATTCAAAATAAGCCAATCGCAGCGCTGATGGGTGGTGATGGATGATGTTGTTGTTGAATGAAAAGGTTACAGAATTTGAAACATCCTTCCAAACATAATCTTTTCGAGACCGTTCGCAAGGTAAACGAGTTCTGATAGGCGATTCGGTGACAGTGTCGCTTCTATTACGAAGTGATCTTTATTCTACGAGTATGATTCAAGCGCTCTTTAGAAGCCTCTAGAGTCAATTCCTGAGCTATTAGTTCTTCCGAAGAATCTCACTTCGGAAGAAATCAAAGGCACCATTTTTCTCTGCTCATATCATGTACAATAATTTTCTTTATAAAAAAACACAGCATTTCAGACCAGGGCTGCCGTTTTGCGTATAATCAATGCTATTTTTTCTATTCACCGATGATTCCACCGATTGAGAAAATATTACACAGTTCAGTTCAGTGTGACTGTAATGCACGAAAATACTCTGATCTGCAATCTTTTCTCAATCGGTGGAAACTCCGTTAATTAATTAAAATATCCGCAAGTTTTTTAAAGTCATCGACGACTCCACCGGTTGAGAAAAGATTACAGATCAGAGTATTTTCGTGCATTACAGTAATACACTGAACTGAACTGTGTAATATTTTCTCAACCGGTGAAATCATCGGTGAATTGAAAAATAGCATTAATTATACGCAAAACGGCAGCCCTGTTTCAGACCCTTGCAACTGCCCCATTACCAGACTTTTGACACACCCTGTATAAAGGATCATAGTACAGGGGTAACGTGCAAATGATCTGACCGTACGACTTTGCAACTGCGACTGCACAAACTTCAAGCATAGACAAACAACGACGGTATAGATTAATTGCGTCAACTTAAAGCCCAACAAAGGTGCATTCTTTCGTATAATTCAATTATTTTACCTAAATTAATTGCCCACTGCTTTTCCTCTTCCCTCCCCTTATTTTCTCCCACCATTCACATTGCACACGCCTCTCCCTCCCTCTATACGGGAGCATCCAAGCTCTTCCTCCCACAATTCCTTACAGATGCTACCTCAGCACCCCTTCCACTCCCCCCTTCTCTATTCTCGACCCCACTACTCAGTACTATCCCACATTCAACGTCCTTTGGTACTGTAGATTCGTCGGCGCAGTGTTGCCAGATCGAGGGTAAAAAGCCGTATCGTACCCATTTAAATCAATGTAAAACGTACGGCTTTTTCACCCCGATCTGGCAACACTGCGTCGGCGAGTCTCTCTGCTTCTGCGCCTGCTCTGAATCGTCGCGTCGTTAACGATGCCTTTCTGTCAGCGATGCCTTTCATCGGAGTTGCGCGGCGCGGCGCACGCTGGCTCGGAATTGATTTTGGTTCGTGGACAATCAATGGGTTTGTTCACGTACTTTTCCTACAGCAATATAACTCATGATTGATTCTAACGTAGAATTAGGCGGAAGTAACGATGCGCTCATTATAAACTTTCAAAATCCACTGATTAAGGCGAATCTTCAGCGTTTAGTACTGATTTCTGACACCAGAGCGTCACCGTTCGATTAAAGTCGAATTACAGGCCGAAAGTGATTAATTTTTAAGAAAACGGAAAGTCAGTTTCTAGATAATCATCCAATGTATATGAAGAACAGGTATGGACAACACTCTGAGGTTGGTTCTAATTGGTTGTGAAAAAAGCGACTCCGCCGCCATTTTTCTGACCGCGCGATTCAAATTTAGAATTCACATCGTGAAAATAAAAAGTGAACAACGTAATTGATGATGTTAATCCATTCTATAGTCACAACAATAACATTTAAAGGTAAAAATTACATTTCATTGTTCAAATAAATAAAGTATTGCTTCAGATAAACTTCCCCTTCAAACCTAACCACAAACATCAATGCAAGATACACGGTGTAAATAGGAGACAAGATGGCGGCGAAGTCGCTTTTTCCCAAATGGCGACGCCCCCTGAGTCGAGTGTTGTCCATACCTGTTCTCCATATACCTTGATTATCATCTGAAGAGTGTCTCTGCAAAAAATCTCGTTAAAAACTTCAAAAATAAGGCTGAAAGTATACCAAAAAATGAAATATCGCATTTCTATACAAGAATCTATTTGCGATATTTCATTTTTTGGGTACTTTCAGCATTTTTTTTTAAAGTTATTGACGAGATTTTTTGCAGAGTACAGAGACACTCTTCAGATGATTATCTATAGTAACTGACACACACTCCATTTTCTTAAAAATAAATTACTATCGGCCTGTAATTCGAAATTAATCGAACGGTAGTGCTCTGGTGACAGAAGTCGGCACTAAACGCTGAAGAATAACCTTAATTCAGGAAATCACTTCCATTTCAATCAACCCGCTCTATCCCAGACATTATTATCATTGACATAGGTACAACTACACAGACAGAACCATCAAGTTTATGTTAACATCAACTTAACTTACAAACATTTGAATGTTTTGTTTAGACGCATACAATTCTTGTATTATATTGTAATCTTTGACAAGCCAGAAAAGACCAGACAGCCAATATAGCCAATACTTCATATATGTATTTAGAAAGAAATTCAAAAATGTTGTAGTTACGATGTTATTTACATACACACGGTGGTTCCGTCTATGTAGTTGTACGTCGATGATAA
Organism: Trialeurodes vaporariorum; assembly: GCA_011764245.1. Classification (NCBI taxonomy): domain Eukaryota; kingdom Metazoa; phylum Arthropoda; class Insecta; order Hemiptera; family Aleyrodidae; genus Trialeurodes; species Trialeurodes vaporariorum. The sequence goes on along the minus strand of VMOF01000320.1, from coordinate 8,426,445 downwards.
TTATTGTGTCTAGTCTAGTGTAGCGCTGGCCGTTTGAAATTTAAGTGATTTTCTGACATGAGTTAATGAGTGGTTGTTGAAAGTTTTAATGATAGCATCGTTATTTTTAGCGAATTTTACTGAAGAATCGAGGTTCTATACTGTTGTATCAAAAGTACGCAACAGACCCATTATCAAGAGCTGCCCTTTTGGTTAAATATTATTCAATGACATTTTTTTCAGTTCACCGATGATTCCACAGGTTGATCAAACGACTACACTGTAATAGACGGATGTTGAACATTAAGTGTTCTTCGCAAGTTACATTTAGAAGTAATTTAGCACGCTAATAAAGCAAATTTTATACTTCTTCCGTGACCAAAGTTTCGAAATCACGTTCACTTACGGGAGCCAATCATAGACAAGGCGATTCAAAATTCAAATGTCCCTCCGGTCACCTACTCGTCCAGTCACGGTTTACATGACCCACCTCGGGAGGTAGGTCTCGAAATTCGGAACCAAGCAGTTCCCGCTCACCTTTTGATACGGTACCGTACATAACCGTACGTTGGTTGGCTCCGCTCACTTTTAGGTGACCGGAATGATAAAATTTCGGTCACTTACCGATTTTCGAAACCTGGTCACGACATAAAATTTGCTTATACAGAGTGTTTAAAAAGTCCGCCCCCCCCCATCTAACTTTTGAACGGCTGTAGATAAAAAAAAAAAAAAAAAAAAAAAAAAAACGAAACTCGGGGGATATTTATAACTTAATGGGAACTACTCGAAAACACTTACTACCGAAAACTACTACTCACTACTTACCATCGAAATTTGACAACGGGTAAAAATCCAACTTTGTCATTTGATATATCGAAAACCAAAAACGATATCGACCTGCGGTTTGCGCCAAAATGCTCAGTTTTGTGTGTTCTTTCAAGCGATGTATATGTATCACTCGATAGGGGTCGTGCCTCGAAATTTTTGAGATAGCCCCTCTGAGGGGTCATTTTTTAAATAATTTTGGGGGCCTTAAGACTAAATTAATGTCAAAACCGTATTTTTTCTGGAAATCACTGCTTTTTAGAGTATTTTTGACTCCTAGTTTTTTAAATTCTGACATTTCAAATGGGAGTTCTGATGTTTTGAAAATGGGTCGAAATCGAACTTTGACTATCGACTATCAACTATCGACTATCGATGAAGAAAAACGATATTGACCTCCGGTTTGCGCCAAAAGTCTTAGAATTTTATGCCCTTTAAAACGAGGTATCACAAGACGGCTTGCCATTTGAAAATTTTCAGTTTTGGGAGCGAAACCCCCCCCCCCCCACCCCCCCCCCCCTTGAGGGCGCCCCCGGAAGTTTCGCATACGCCAAAAAGTAGTTCCCATTAAGTTATAAACATTCCCCGAGTTTCGTTTTTTTATCTACAGCCGTTCAAAAGTTAGATTGGGAGGGGTCGGACTTTTTGAACACTCTGTAGACTTGCAGAAATACATATCATTGAAACTTAAATACTTATTAAATACTATACATTTTTAGAAATGCTTTCGAACCGAGTGTTTCCGTCGAGTCTCAAGTCAGTATTCATTGCACGATAAGAAAGGAGTGGAGAGGGGGTTATTCTTGTTAGGTTTTTTTTACAATGTATTCGAACGCAAGTGCGTTTGAAAATTAAACTCCCCACCCCTCCCCCCTCCCCCCTCCCCCCTCCCCCCCTAATAATGAAAGTATAGAAAAGGCGAAAAATAATAGTCGGTTGTTGTTGTTGTTGTTGCTAACAAGGGTATTCAGAGCAGGGCTGCCGTTTTGCGTAGAATCAATGCTATTTTTCTAGTCACCGATGATTCCACCGGTTGAGAAAAGATTACACAGTTCAGTTCAATGTATGACTGTAATGCACGAAAATACTCTGATCTGTAATCTTTCCTTAATCGGTGGCAACTCCGTTAATTAATTAAAATATCCGCAAGTTTTTAAAGTCATCGACGACTCCAACGGTTGAGAAAAGATTACAGATGCGAGTATTTCAGCTTATCATAGTCATGCACTGACTGAACTGTGTAATCTTTTCTCAACCGGTGGAATCATCGGTGAATTGAAAAATAGCATTGATTCTACGCAAAACGGCAGCCCTGATTCAGAGTTCATTGCAGAGCTGCCATTTTGTGAATAATTAATGGCACAATTCAATTTACCGATGATTTCAACGGTTGATCAAAAATACTACACTGCTCAGTTCGCTGTATGATTGGATTGCACGAAAATACTCGAATCTGTAACATTCTCTCAATTGGTGGCTTCGCCGTAAAATTATCAAATTTCCAGACATTTTTTTTTTAGTCAGCAACAACTCGGTTGGTGGTGAAAAGATTGCAGATTAGTGTACTATTAAAGTTTAAGAAATAGCTTCACATTCGATTGATTGAACACTAAACACTAAACCGAGTCTGCCAACTCGTTTCTAACCAAGCGTTCAAGTCTCCGCTCCAGTCAAACATATGATACCAGTCTAATGTATATAGCGATAGAGAGGATTTGTGGGACGTGACATTGAAACTCTTCAAGGAGGTAGCCATGATGAAAACTCTTATGGACATTTTACACGCGGTATCGGTTTGGCAGGGCTGCCGTTTTGCTTATAATAAATACTATTTTTTTATTCACCGATGATTCCACCGGTTGAGAAAAGATTACACAGTTCAGCTCAGTGTATGACTGTAATGAACTAAAATACTCGCATCTGTAATCTTTTCTCAACCGATGGAATCGTCGATGACTTTTGAAAACTTGCAAACATTTTAATTAATTCACAGCGTTTCCACCGATTGAGGAAAGATTACAGATCAGAGTATTTTAGTTCATTACAGTCATACACTGGAGCTGAACTGTGTAATCTTTAATCTTTTCTCAATCGGTGGAATTATCGGTGAATAGAAAAATAGTATTGATTGTGCGCAAAACGACAGCCCTGTCGGTTTGTTTGCCTCACTTTTTTCAACCATCCATAAGGGAACACCCCTAAACAGAATAAGGGATGGGATCCTGATTCGGACAATATTAAGAAAAATTAATCCCTTTTCAACGTAATTTTCTGATCTTTTAGTTCAAAAACTCATCAAAACAACGTTCGAAAGTAGCCACCAACATTTTTTTCAGCACTGCGATTTAAATATTTTGGAAACACTATGTTATTAATTTAATTGAAAACACCGCGTAAAGTAATTTGAAGGAGAAGTCGATTTGAAATAGAAATAATATTTTAATATTATTGGTTCCGTCAGTTGGTACTTCTAACTTTCTAAGAGAGAGAAAAAACCAGAGACACATAGAGACGTAGCACTACGCTAAAATACATAGAGAAGTTTTGAGGCACTCTGAATTTTCGGGGATTCAACAAAATAACATCTAAAACAACAGTCAACTCATTTGATGTCGCATGGTGTTGAACGGTGTCATTCGGAAAACAGGGGGGGGGGGGATACGCGAGAAGTGAAGAGGAGGGTACTCACCATTCAACACCATGCGACGTTGACTGTTGTTTTGTTGAATCCGCGAGAATTTAGAGTGCCTCTGCTGCAGCCAGTTAGTGCTCAAGTTAGTTCTCTATTTGTCTCTGGAAAAACGCACAAAATTTGCCGTCCCTCAAAATTTGCCGCGGTAGGCACGTGTTATTACCGTGCCTTATGAGAAAAACGGCCCTGGTCGCGAAAGTATCGCTATATTGTCTCGTCACCGTATCCCAATAATCTTACGCAATATAATGACACTATCATGTCTCTATCGAACCGTCTCCAAATGCTTAGTTTTGATTTGCGACGAGGAAACGATTCGAGAGAGATAAAACGAAGACTGTCAGACGGTCGCGCTGCGATGATGATCGCGAGACGACGATAAAATTAGCGATAACATTGCCGACTGCAGTGTTGCCAGATTTTACGGCTTTTTCTATGGGTGTTATGGAGAAAGCCGCACGATTCGGCAACACTCTTGCCGAGACATAGAGACGGTACGCTATAGTATGAGATCGAAAAAAAAATTGGCCAAAAATCAGTGAAGCAGAAAAGTCATCAAATATGCCAGTGGCGGCTCGTGCTATTTGGCAACAATGTCTTAGCTCCATTTGAATGTACGTTTAACAATCGAATGCAGGTGAAGCGCTGCTTCACTTTCGAATCGATTGTTTACATACAATCAAATGTGGGGTGACATTGTTGCCAAATTGCACAAGCCGCCGCGAACTCGCAAATGAGGAGCTAGTTGGAAAAAACGTCCTTATCCGGCTAAGGCCATTTTCCGAAGAACGGCTTTTCTGAGAGAACATAGACTCAATAATATCTCCACAGAATTTCATGACCGTACGTCTAAAATTGAGTGAGATATGAGAGTTTATATGAGAAGAGGTTGGCACTTCTGCTGGCGACCATAAAGACCATAATGGGGGAAAATTGAAGATGGTGAAGAGGACTCGGGGAAAGTGAAAGCGAGAGTGAATACGAGGACGAATAATTTATATTTTTTATTTTCTAATAAATTTGCCTCTTTTTTGCAGATTTTTTTTTTTTTTTTTTTTTTTTTACATCTATCATGTAGTAAATATGTTCCATATAGAAAGTCGTTCTCTGGAAAAAACGGCAATAGTACTCGCAGTGTTTGGTGAGGAATTGTCTCTGTGCAACAGGTCGTTCTATGAAAGAACGGCCTCAGTAGACCTTTCGTATTTCTCCATTTTCTTCTTTTCTATACAGCCAAAGCATATTTCAACTGTACCAACTTCAACCTGAGGTATGGATCAACTTTTTTGATCCAACCCAAGCCTGATTCTTCATCTATGTTAGATTGGCACTAAAATAAAAACTTTAACAGCAGTTTTCTCAGAACGTGAATTTACTACTAAGGCGTTTTTCCAGCTTCCTCCTCAAATATCATCATTTTCAAGCTTAATTTAAAACTTTCCAGTGACATTTTCAGGTTTAACTTGTTAAAAGTGTTCTCTATGATTAAAAATTGGTATAAAAACTTTATAAATGATGGATTGGTGAGAAATTTATATCTATACTTTCCGATTCTTGGCCACTTTTTGACGATCTTCGATCCTATTGTGCGGTAATTTAACGCACGATCAAAACGTATTACACGCATTCTAATAATTAATCCCCCCTCTCTCGTAAATAGCTCTTCAGATACTTTTTTTACGTTTTTGTTCAATGACTTAATCAAATACTTTGACACATATCGATGCTTTGTTGGTTGGTGGGGGAGGGGGGGGGGTGAGAAAAAAATATTTTAATTCATGCTCGTCCTCCAGAATCCGTGCGCGTGCCTTATAAAGTATTGTCATTCCAAGAAAGCGGCAGGGACTTCAGTTTCCTTTTCGCTCTCCGAACCAAACTCTCACCCCCACTCATACAACCAAATAATTGCACTCATTTGCAAACCTGCTCGATTTTAATTTGAGCCCGCTAGCGCTGGCGTTTCCCTCAACAATCACCACGCCGGTTGAAAGTGAAAGGTCAATCTAAATTCCCACCTATGATCGATGTCAATTTGAACTTACAAAGTCAGTTATTTCGATCACGTCTGCAAGTTGTCATTCTTAATTCAATCGGTGCCTTCGTTTAAATGATGAAATAATTAGTGGTATTTTTCTTAATTTTTTTTTGCGATTTTCAAGTCGCTATCTATAAAATTCTATATTTAATTTTCTGTTTGTTTTTTGTTGTTGTTTTTGTTGTTGTTTTTTTTTGTTTTTTTTTGCGATTTTCAAGTCGTTATTCTAACAGATTAATTCGTGGCTCCGTTTAAATGATGAAATAATTAGTAGTATTTTTTTTTTATTTTTTTATTATTATTTTTTTTTTTTGCGATTTTCAAGTCGTCATTCTAAAATTTCAATTCGTGGTAAAGTTCAAATGATGATTTTAAATGGTTTTTGATAAGTTTGCAGCGATTTTGCCTCAAAGTCGTTATTTCGAATATTTCAATAGACTCGGTTGAACGATGATTAACAGTGGTTTTTGACGAATTTCCAGTGTTTATATTTGCATGTTGTTAATCTTGATTAATTCGTGACTTAATTGAAAATGAGGAGTTTGTAGAGCTTTTTTTAAATTTATTTTTTTATTCATATTTCAATTTTTTATTTTATTTTATCATCACTGTTGAAACAGTCACAGTATGATTTCGTCAAGTTGTGACCCTCGAGTAACACTCGTGTTTTTGATTAATATTTTTATCGCGTTTGCTTGGCTTGAAGGCGCCGAATCATTCAAAAACAATTCATGCACCAATTATGATCAGAGACAAATTTCTATCGGAACATGGATAAAAACCAATTCTACTGAAGCGGATTATACAAAACAGAAAATCATTCGACGGGTGGAAGTTTTGAGACCTATCTGGATTTCGGATGTTCTTTCAAAGAAATTGTCAAATTATCGGCCGACCTCTAAAACGAATCATCTGTGTAATCAACAAAGTGACTTGTACGAGGAAAATTTACAGAGATTATCGTTATGGGCTGTACAAAGTGAGTGCATGATTTTTTTCTTCTTATCAATTCATAGAATCGTTTAACTTACACGTCTTTTTTCCTTATGTTTCCTCTTTGAAAGAACTTAACGATTCAATGGTTGAATGGTTAACTCTTGTGATCCTTAGTTATTGTACCAATGTATAATGTTCTATGACTTTAAAAAAAAAGTACCTTGGTCGAAATTCTTACTTGGATATTCTTACTTAAACATTCAAAGACAGATTAGGGGCTCGAAAACGCCATAAAAGTACATTTTTTGGAGATGACCCATTTTTTTTGGATTTTTTCAAGGATTTTGGTTTACGTCTAAAGTATTGGTTATTTATACTCTACCCAATCATCTAAAAAACATTGGATATCCTCATTTGAAGTATTGAATTTAGGGAGTGGACTTTAGGGTCACATAGCTCTCAAAACGTCACCTCCGTTCTTCCGCGGCACCGCCAATGTTATTTTAATTGGGAAAACAGACTTACGAGCAGACCTGTCTTTTTGATGGGATTTTAATCGCAGACAAGGCGCAGGGCTCTTAAAACGTCCCCTCTGCTCTTCCAGGGCACCGCCCATGTTTGTTTCAATGGGAAAACAGACTTGCGAGCAGACCTATCTTTTTGGTGCGCTTTTAATCGCTGACAAGGATCAGGGCTCTCAAAACGTCCCCTCTGCTCTTCCGGAGCACCGCCTATGTTCGTTCAAATGGGAAAACAGACTTGCGAGTAGATCAGTCGTTTTGCTGGGCTTTTAATCGCTGACAAGGATCAGGGCTCTTAAAACGTCCCCTCTGCTCTTCCGGGGCTCCGCCCATGTTCGTTTAAATGGGGAAACAGACTTGCGAGCAGACCTGTATTTTTGGTGGGCTTTTAATAGCTGACAATGCGCAGGGCTATCAAAACGTCACCTCTGCTCTTCCGGGGCACCGCCTATGTTCGTTTAAATGGGAAAACATACTTACGAGCAGACCTTTCTTTTTGGTGGGCTTTTAATCGCTGACAAGGCGCAGGGCTCTTAAAACGTCCCCTCTGCTCTTCCGGAGCACCGCCTATGTTCGTTCAAATGGGAAAACAGACTTACGAGTAGATCTGTCGTTTTGCTGGGCTTTTAATCGCAGACAAGGCGCAGGGCTCTCAAAACGCCCCCTCTGCTCTTCCGGGGCACCGCCTCTATTCGTTTAAATGGGGGGAAAAAGACTTACGAGCAGACCTGTTATTTTGCTGGGCTTTTAATCGCTGAAGAGGCGCAGGGCTCTTAAAATGTCACCTCTGCTCTTCCGGGGAACCGCCTATGTTTGTTTAAATGGGAAAACAGACTTACGAGCAGACCTGTATTTTTGGTGGGCTTTTAATAGCTGGCAAGGTGCAGGGCTCTCAAAACGTCCCCTCTGCTCTTCCGGGGCACCGCCAATGTAATTTTAAATGGGAAAACAGACTTACGAGCTGATCTGTCGTTTTGGAGGGCTTTTAATCGCTGGCAAGGATCTGGGCTCTTAAAACGTCACCTCTGCTCTTCCGGGGCACCGCCCATGTTCGTTTAAATGGGAAAACAGACTTGCGAGCAGACCTGTCTTTTTGGTGGTCTTTTAATCGCTGACAAGGATCAGGGCTCTTAAAACGTCCCCTCTGCTCTTCCGGGGCACCGCCTATGTTCGTTCAAATGGGAAAACAGACTTACGAGTAGATCTGTCGTTTTGCTGGGCTTTTAATCGCTGACAAGGCGCAGGGCTCTTGAAACGTCACCTCTGCTCTTCCGAGGAACCGCCTATGTTTGTTTAAATGGGAAACAGACTTACGAGCAGACCTGTCTTTTTGGTGGTCTTTTAATCGCTGACAAGGATCAGGGCTCTTAAAACGTCCCCTCTGCTCTTCCGGGGCTCCGCCCATGTTCGTTTAAATAGGAAAACAGACTTGCGAGCAGACCTGTATTTTTGGTGGGCTTTTAATAGCTGACAATGCGCAGGGCTATCAAAACGTCTCCTCTGCTTTTCTAGGGCGCCGCCAACGTGATTACTAATGGGAAAATAGACTTACGAGCAGACCTGTCGTTTCGGAGGGCATTTTAATTGCTGAGAAAAAGCAGGGCTCTCAAAGACAAATCAATATTAATCTGGGAGAAGGTATAGTGCTTTAAAAGTTTTGGCTTCAGGCTCCTATCCGTCCCTCTCCAGTTGACAAAAATTAAACAACGGGACATGTTTAAACGTATCTCAAAGCGGTCTATCCACCCTGAATGAAGATTTTTTTGAGGATAGACCATACCTTGTTAACTGGATCAACCTCTTTCTGTTCTGCGGTGGCGAGGGTGTTATAATGCATGCCCTTAAACACTTAATACAAAATGAATTGTATTAAACAAAATTACAATAATAGCGTGGCACGCTTCACAAATACATAATTTGTATTGGTTAGGGAGAGCTTTTGTACCAGCAAGGAGATTGCGAAAAGGCCCCAAAACGGGGTTTTACTGTTCAGGCGGCTTTTGGTGCTTTTTGTTTGGTTGTACCTTTTTCAATTTTTAAACGATTTAAGCGATTGAGTCCATCCTTCTAAATGTTATAAGAGCATTTTCCATCCTGCGTGACTGGCTCTTGGATTTATTTACGGCTATGTTTTGAAAAAATGACTATTCGGCCCATATAAAATGCAACAAATTGGAAAACGATTATTCAGTTGTCTGTTTTTTCTTCTGTAATATTTGTCATGGGAACATAAATAATTAAACCGCGCTGTTCTTGAAAATATTTAAATATTTAAAACAAATTAATTTAAGAAATGAGTTTTCGCAAAGAAGAACAAAAAACGAAACAAAAATAAAAGTGAGTGGTTCTACAGACATTTGCGCTACCAAAACAAACATAAACTTTAGACATTTTCTCTAAAAAATCTTTGAAAATTTTGTTCGTTGGCCTCGATTTTGATCGCTGACATCGAATTTGATAGCTTTTGGAGCGAATTGTCATTAATTCCTCTTGAATCTAGCTTTCCTAGAACATAACCTCAAATTCATCAAAACACTAAGTTTTTGGGAAAAATTCACTTCTTAAGAGGAAAAGTGAATGGAAATAGCTTTCAGAGGACTTAGTAATTGCTTTCCAGAGCGTACGGTTGCAATTCTGCACTTTTAATGAAGCTTTTGAGACCTTTTATCTTGTTCAGCTAATAGTAGCGCTCAAAGTCTTAGGTAGCGCAAATGTCTGCAGAACGTAAAATCCCAAAAACAATTAGGCAAGAAAGAAAGAAAAAAAAAAAACTGTTGACTTTTTAGCAGCGCTATGTACTGTCAACGGTTCGAACTAATCAATCTTGGATTCACCCGAAGATGCGCAAAACGGCAGCCCTCTATGTTTTTGGGCGAAAAACTCACAGGCATTTATGTTCCATACTGCCGTGTTACCGAAAAGAGCACTAAGTCACAAATTTTCGGAATGGGGCTATTGCACACTTTTGCTATAAGCGATTTAATAGTCGATTATGGTGTAAAAACCTCAAAAAATAACGATGGCACCACTAAAAACTTCCAAAATCCACTCCTAAACTCAATAAACGCAGTTATTTGCACGAGCGTAATGGTGGCCGAAGGCACTAACAATGGGAGATTCCTATCTTAATTTCGTCACTCTTTCTATGCTGACAAGGATGATTCACAGAGTAATTAGTCATCAGAGTGATGATCCACATCCGATGAATGGTACCGCAACACCAAGTGACACCGGTGTCAAATGAAAGTAGTCTCTAATTGGTCACATCTTGATGGAGTTTCAGAATTGTTAGATGGGAATCTCCCATTGTTAGTGCCTTCGGCCACCATTACGCTCGCGCAAATAACTGCGTTTATTGAGTTTAGGAGTGGATTTTGGAAGTTTTTAGTGGTGCCATCGTTATTTTTTGAGGTTTTTACACCATAATCGACTATTAAATCGCTTATAGCAAAAGTGTGCAATAGCCCCATTGAGTTTTCTTCAAAATTCAATGTATTTAAGTCTGTAGAATCTATGGAACCTAAAGAAAGTTGAAAAATATGCCTTTTTCGCATTAAACGAGAGCTGTCGAAAAGCAGTAAGTATTTGAAAATTGCTGTTAAGTTAAGCAAGAGAGCAGTGAGCCTGCGTTATCACGCAAGACAGCAGTAAGTAGCGCTTCAGCTTGCTCTTGCCGTATGTATTTTGGCGTATTTCACTGTCACGGAAGAGAGCAGTAAGAGCGCGAACGCAGCGTCATCTACCTTGATTTTTTTTCCCATTGGTTTTATAGGACTTACTGCTATCTAGCGTAACATGAAAGCAAAAGCGTCATTTTTTTTAAAGTTGAAGACAAACTCTGTCGGTTTTTGATCATCTCAACGATTTCAAACACCATGAGTGATTTTTCCTGAAAGTTTCATGAAAAACGGAGGATTTTGAACTCATTGATTTCAGGTTTGAAACTTCATAGTCAGTTTTCTCAAAGTGTCAATTTTGCTCTTACTGCTCTCTTCGGTATCACGGCAGTACAATGGGTCTGTTGCAAACTTTTGCTACAACGATAAAGAGTGTTTCATCATATGTAAAATCTCCCGAAAAGTCCATTGGTGGCATCAGAAAGTCATGAAATGCGATAGTAAACTCACAAGAGACGTTTAGTGAAATCCAAGATGGCGGTAAAATATTGAGCACTCTGTATGCATGCACCTTTAACATCCAAGGATTGCCAACGTTGACAACCTCACAGCTTCAGAGGTTATGAGTTTATTTACGTTGTGATTGGGTATGATCGATATTGTGAGGTTGGCTATCCTTGGATGTTCGTGGTGCATGCATACAGGCTGCTCGATATTTTACCGCCATCTTGGATTTCATCAAACGTCTCTTGTGAGTATATTATCGCATTTCATGACTTTCTGATGCCACCGATAGACTTTTCACGCGATTTTACATGAGATTGAACATTCTATAGCGCTGTAGCAAAAGTTTGCAACAGACCCATTATATTCAATCACGAAAATTCACTTTTTGCTTGTTCGATGGCAAAATTTCTCGTTAGTTTCTGGTATTCTGTTTATATTTCAGTGCGAGAATCATCTGCACAATCCACCGAGGGCATGTTGGTGGGGAAGAGTTTCCAATTAGGTCATTATGACGAGTGCATGGAGGTGCGATCCTCTGCTGTAGCCGGCCGATATTGTCTTGCCAACATCCAGTTCGCTCCCTCAGGACAATTGCGTCCTCATTTTTATGCTCGCCAATTAAACGGACGGATTGCTCCTCCCGAATCTGATGCATGGGACACCATCAAAGTAAGGTTTATCCAATTATTCATACATCGAAAATATGTAAAATAATAATAAACGCGCTATGGCAATAGACAGTGGCGAGGCGTGCAATTTGGCAACGTTTCTTTTTTTCCCTTTAAACACATTAGAAAGGTCGAAACATCTGGTCATCGCCGATGACCGAAGCATTCGATTCTTTCAGTGAGTTTAAATGGAGAAAGCACATTGCTACTGGCAATAGAAAGGATTTATAGGACATGATTGTGAAAATTCAGGGAGGCAGGTTCAGGTTAGGTTTTAGGTTGATACTACAGTGACTGGATAAACCACAGTGCGACCATTTGCCCTCCACCCCTCAAGAGCGCACCCACTTCTAGCATGGGTAGCATGGGGAGTATGATTGTTCTTGGGTTTCGGAATGAAGATCTCTCTACCTCCTGTCTGAAAAAGTCATTAATGCTATGTGTAAACCATTTTTAGGGCGGGGGGTTGCGATATTTTTTGCGAGTAACTCAGGAACATACCTTCCTCCCTATGGCGCCCGTGTTAAGTTGGGTGCGCAACCGCGGGGGGTCAGTTATGGGGAATAGTTAATTTCTCTCAATTTTGCGAACGAATATGTTTCAAATTTGACAGAAGACCTTCAATCGTGTCTAATTTGCGTACGAGATCCCTAAAAAAACGTAAAAATACTTCTAAATGCTCAAATTCGCGCGATCTAAGGAATCCGACCAATCAGGAAGACGGCCGAAATGGCCGCTTTGTGGTTTATCCAGTCACTGTAGTTGATACACAGATGATATTTCTACATTTTTACGTCCAAAACTTTTAAGTCCAAAAACTAATGTCCACTACACTGATGTCCAAAAAATTAGGTCCAAAGAGGAAACGTCCAAAAGAAGAAAATGCCAATATTAATATGTACCTACAGAGATTGTAAGTCCATAAAATGAAGTCCACAAATTTGGAAAGTCCAAGGAGCAAATGAATTATGCAAGCGATCAGTATGCAAATATATCGTGTTTTTGTTTTTGTTTTTTTTTATTGACTCATAACCCTCGCAACCTATTGTCAACTAGTTCGATCAACAAGTAGGTTAATCAACTTTTCAAATCATCTGATGGATTTTACAGGAAGATTTATTTTAAGCTTTCTAAAGAAGAAAAGAATAAAAAAAATTGTACTGGAACTACTGTTTATTAAGTATGAACCTTTGGACATTTTTTGGACATGGACATTTTATTCGCGGACATTGTAGTTTATTGGACAATAAAATGTTTGGACGAAATTACATAGGACAAAAATATAACTGGACGTATAAAATTTTGGACGAAAAAGTTTTGGACAAACAAGGCTGTGGACATATCATCTGGGGAACTATAGGTTACGCGTTGACTACAGGTGTTATCAACAGCTAAGTTCTACGTTGGGTAGTAAGCATAAGAAAGACTGCATTGAATAAGGCAGTTGCAAGGGTCTAAAATGTTGCATTTTTTTACTTATAAAATGATAGTACTTGATGAGCTGAGAACACCGATGCTTTTGGTTTTTTACCTAAAAGTCCCGGTTTTAGAGATACAAACGTGTAAATTTGTACAAAAAATCGTGTGTGCAGTGACGTCACTACGCGGCCTTCCCATTTAAAACAATGTATTTTGGGCCAAAATCTCATCTGCGGAACAATGGGACTTAATTAGAAACCGAATGCATCTCTGTTAACAGCCCATCAAGTATAATTTCATTTTCTTTATAAAAAACACAACATTTCAGACCCTTTCAACTGCCCCATCGCAATGGATTGCTTCTTTTTTTAAGGATATGCGCGCGGTGCAAAATTTACTTAGAGTGCATGCCTACTTAAGTACACTATACGGGTGCGGGTGGTCCATCTGAATTTTGAGCTAGTTTTCTCTGGAAAGAAGTGAGTTTTATAGAAAAATTGTATAACTTGACCAAAACAGTTAAACGATAGTTTTATTATTAATACAAGAACAGTCATACAACATGTTATTAATATGACAAAAGACAGTTTATTAATAGTTACAACATATTTGGTTGCTCTGTCCGGTGACTGGGCTTGGTGACTGGCAGTTGCTTGTTTGATGGTAGGTATAGAAATTGCGAGCGCGCTACAGTGTGAATTTTTTTGGGATTTTTATACAATGGCATTGACGACTTTATGCATGGATTTTGAAGGTTCTAAGAGCCTTTTATTGGTTATTTCGGGTATTAAAATCTGTGGTATTTCTTGTTATATCTTGATGTAGAAAAAAGTTGCAAAAAAAAAAAAAAAAACAACACCTGAGAACAAACAGCTAAGAACCGCGAAGTTCTTGGGAACTCAACATTGACTTATTAATTCAACATAGATTATAAAAAAATCACTGCGCACTAAACAATGGAAAATTTCCGACGCGTTTCGAGAGACGCCCTCCCCCATCCTCAGCGATTTGCGACTGATTAGTGAGCATATGATCTGCTGATTTAATTTAATTAAAAGCTTATTAATTCAAGTCACATTTGAAACACCCACTAAAAAGTTCTGGCAAAGGAGCATGAGCTTATCAAGCCAAGATTACTACAACGGTCCAAATACGGTACATTAGAGTCCCTATTTATGAAAGAGTCAAGACATGTGAACAGAAGCGAGGAAGAAGAAGGTGTCTGAGGAGCCTGGAGGGGCGCCTCTTGTTTACATTTTTATCCAACGATCTTCCCGCCAAAGATTACTTATACATGTATTCGTGTGGAAGTAATCTTTGTTAGGTCAACCTAACATCCAATATCCGTTGGCTTCACTACCTGTTTTAAAAGTAATGCGTGAATTTTATTCTGTTTTGATCACATTTTTATCAATTGCTAATTCAACTTTCATCAGTACAAGCTAAAAATGCCGAAAGTTTCCTCAAAGCTGGGCAGCAGTGAAGATGGTTCCATGAAGATGTAAACAAGAGGCGCGCGTCCAGGCTTCATAGACCCATTCTTCTTCTTCACTTTTCAGCAGCCAATCAGAGATGGAACCTCGTATGGCGAGATTCTTTCATATATAGGGACTCTACGGTACATTAGTCATCAACAGATTCTTTGTAAGATAAAGCTCAGGTTAAACTTTGTACTAGGGTCCATTACGGACCCCGGCCGCATTTGATGTCCACTTACTTGAGCAGGAAAATAAAAACATTAAACAGCATGGAAATTTAATGCTCTTTCGATTTGATTCTCGTGAATTTTTCCGTGAGACAAATTTGAGAAAATCGCGTGTACAGCGGCTGGCCTCGCTGGTTTCAACTCTAGCACTGCTCGGCTATACAAATCGTGGCGTAGCGAGCCACCGTAGCCTCTTCCCGCCAAAACAGAGTCGTTTCAAATATTTTCAAATGTGAGCCACTTTGTATACCCTTGGCGTTCGCGCGTCTAATTCTAATTTTATAAAATGAAATAAAAAAAGTTCATGCAACACGCCCATACAAAGAATAGCTTGACTATGAATTTTATCCGTGCAAAAGTCAAATTAGAAACGGTTACAGATAGGACAAAATGGATAATATTTCAGGCCAAAGGATCGTTAGTCGACAAAAGTAGTCAAAATTGACTCCTCACCATTCTCGGAGATTCATTTTTTGAAGAATGCATTAAGGGTGTAATTTGATTGGATCCTAGAACAAATAAATCTCCGAGGGTGGTGAGGAGTCAATCTCGACTAATTATGTAGGCAAGCGAATCTTAGGGCTGGAATTTCATCCATTTTGTCGTATCAGTAACAGTTTCTAATTTAAAGAAAATAAGAAGAAATCCGGCAACGGAGGGTAAATAGAATAATAAATGTGTAAATAGAAATAAGTTGTAAAATAATCCCATATGATTAGTCTCAAAATGTAGCTCATAAATATGTAAATACATATGTGCAAATAATAAAAATAATTTTTTTCTAATTTGACTTTTGCACGGATAAAATTCATATTCAGGTGATTCTCGGTAATGCTGCGTCCGGTGGAGGTTTGAGTCGAATAAAGCCCTCGTGAGCGCAAATGCTTGCATTCAAAGGCTCCGCGTTGCAAAATAGTGCGTTTCTACCTGAATCGTCAAGTTTCTTCTTATCTTGAACAGAGTCTAAGTAAGTAAGTAAGTACACGGAAAAAAAACTACGGTGAAAATAACCATACGGATACCTGATTTTGGCACCTGCTAGATGTTATGGTAATGTTAACCAGAAGTATACTATGTTTTGACTAGGTACTAGGTGATGTTACCTGATTGCATGTCGAATTTACTCAAAGTATCGGTAAATGTACCATACTTCTGGTCAAATTTACCATAACATCTAGCAGGTGCTAAAATCAGGTATCCGTATGGATATTTTCACTAATCTTTTTTTTCCGTGTAAGTAGGTAAGTAGTAAGTTAGTAACTAATAAGTAACTTAGGACAGTGGCGGCTCGTGCTACTTGGCAACAGTGTCTCCGCTCCAGTTGAATCTATGTAAAACAATCGATTGCTGGTGAAGCGCTGCTTCACTTTCGAATCGATTGTTTTTCATACAATCAAATGGAGGGATAACATTGTTGCCAAATAACACGAGCCGCCACTGACTTAGGAACGGTGAATATGAGAGGATGGGAAATCCCATAAAGGAAGCAACGACGCAGAAAGTGAAACAACGCCGGAAAAAAAAATTGAAAATCAGTAAAATGAAGCAAATGCTAATTTTACCAGTCGTTTATGGTAAACTCTACTGTGCGTGTACATGTTGCTAATTTTTACGCTTTGAATTGCAAATTTTGAATAAGTTTTATTAATTTTACAATTTGGATTGTAAATTTTACCAATTGGATAGTCAATTTTACAATGAACGCATTTTGACAATGGAAATTAGTATAGCTGTCTTGCCATGACAGCCGCATTTTAGTAGAAAAAGTCACAATGTTTTGGATTGCAAAATTTATAATTTAAATCGAAAAATTTACAGTTCACATTGGAAAAGTATTAAAACTTAAACAAAATTGTTAATTCAAATAGTAAAGTTAGCAATAAGTTTAGTTAGCTATACCAAAAACAACCAGTAAAATTAGCATTTGTTTCAAGTTATTGATTTTACTAAACTTAATTGATTTTTGAGTAATTTGGTTTTTTCCGTGAACTACAATAGAGCATGCAATGATGATCTTCATGCTCTAAAATCAGCGGCGGCTCGTGCAATGTGGCAACAATGGATTTCCTCCATTTAAAACTGTGTAAAATAATCGATTACTTGGTGAGGCGCAGTGCCTCACCTAGTATCGATCTTTTTTCACACGTTTAAATGGCAAAAGTGCACGGTTGCCGGATTGCACGAGCCGCAACTGTCTAAAATTAATTAACTTTCCCGTTTCAGAGGAAGGGATAGTATCATAATAGTTGCTTGCTCTTTTCAGAAAAGTAACACTCCCGTTCGAGCTGACAGAGACAAAATTCAATGGGGGCTTTGCGTTCCGGCAGCCTGCTCATGGAAAGATGTTGAGGAGTCGCTGGCGGAAACATTTGCAAGTGCGCTGGACGAATACAGCATCCAAATAAACGTGTCCTTAACGGAACGATCCTGCTCTTCAACCATCGATGAGAAACCCTTACCTACCGCTACAAAATTCATGATGTAAGGTTATTATGATTATTTTATTGCAAGTCCTTTTGCAAAGCCGATGGCGATGGGGGTAAAAAAATTAAAAAAAAAAATGTATGTCAGTGATTCAACACAAAAAATAAATAAATAAATAAATAATAATAATAAAAAAGAAATAAAAAAAATACAGCTCGCGCGTGGCATTGAATCACACTGTAGAAAGAGAGATGTAAAATCAAAGCTGCCGTTCTGTGTATATTTAATGACATTTTTTTTACAGTGGCGGCTCGTGCTATTTGGCAACAATGTATCCGCTCCATTTGAATGTATGTTTAACAATCGATTGTTGGTGAAGTGCTGCTTCACTTTCGAATCGATTGTTTTACATATAATCAAGTGGAGGGATGACATTGTTGCCAAATTGCACGAGCCTCCCTTGATTTTTTATTCGATGCATGGGGCTCTTGCAAACTTTTGCTACAGTGATTGAAGAGCTGATTCTTGCATTAAAACCCGTTAAAATTACGATATGAGAACACTAAAAAATCACGAAATTTACTCTAGGAATCAGGCTCAATGGCGGAGAGACGCATATGTATCGTGGGAAATTCCTATCTAATTTCAGACATATCTCTGTGTTTCCGTAGAGAATGTGACAAATTAAACAGGAATCTCTCATGATACTTGCGTTGAACCGCCATTACAATCTTGCCGTTATAGACGGTTTTATTGCGAAGTCAACGGTTAGCCAACAACTGCAACAATGCACTGATCGGTCGCAATCGGTTGTGATAAAACTCGCGTAGCGTTCCAAACTATATCTCACTCACTCTCCCGTGACCCCCATGTACATCCATCTCTTTCTAGTATCGAAATTCGTATACAGGGCCTTCTTTTACGACATATTATTATCAAAATCGCATTAAAATGCCTCTAGAAATTCTTTTCTGCCATAAAATTTCACAAAATAAGTCTCTATATACGATTTTTGAAATTAGAGTGAGATGGCAGTACATGGGGGTCACGTAAGAGCGAGAGAGACAAACCGGCTTTGTTTGGAACCGGCAGTCGCCATTACTAAAACCCTCCATAGAAGTTTCGTGAGTTTACTACTGAATTTTAGACTTGTTTCGTGTGATTTTTGTGATATTGACTGGTTTTTACATCAGATTGGACTATTCATTTGCTCACAACAAAAGTTTTCAAAAGCCCCATCCACACATGATTCCATGCACCGGTTGAGAAAAGATTACACAGTTCATTCAGTTTATGACTGCAATGCACGAAAATACTCGCATCTGAAATGTTTTTTCAACCGTTGGTCGTCGATGACTTTAAAAAAACTTCCGGACGTTTTAATAATTTAACGGCGATTGCACCAATTGAGAAAAGATTACAATACAAATGCTTGAATTTTCGAGCATTAGAGTTACACACTGAACTAAACTGCGTAATCTTTTCTCAACCGGTGGAATCATCGGTGAATTAAAAAAAAATCCATTAAATCTACTTTAGCGGCAGCCCTGTGCGAAAAGTAAACATTAAAAATATAGTTAAACTAGTGGCCGGTGGCCGCTTCGCGGCCAAGCGTTCCGTTTCGCGTCTTGCGCGTGATTTTTGTTTTTTCGAGCTAAGACTTTGACTCGATATCATCCACTCCCTAACTCCGTTTGCTATTCACCCATCTAATCTTGCTCCGAAGAACGAAATCTAAAAACTTACTCTATTATTCCTGAAATACTGAAGTGTTATTTTCTCAGGTACACCAAAGGTTTAGAAAACAGGAGTCATTATTTGGAGGGGCATAAATAGCATAACCCCCCGCCCAAACCCCTTTACATGAAACTTAAACATTTTTTAGGGGTAGTCATTCTCAAGAGGGCCCGATCCAAAACCGCCATTTTTTTTTTGGCGCTCATGGAGACGCCGAAACCCCCAGAATCGGCGCATTTGGATGCACCGTATTAGCGCATGTGGATTATGCGATTTATAACTATACAGAGAAAAGAAGGGAAGGAGAGAAAGCGATAGCGATAGTGAGAAACCTGCATTCACAATAAAATGAGAAGTCCGGGTTAAGCAAACAAACGCATGACCGAGATCGCACACCTACGAACCTTTCGTTGAACTAACATGACAATAAGACATTGCGTTTCAGTGAATATCAAAAATCTATAAATGAATGGAAGAGAAACTTTGCGCGGGAAAACTATGCCTTTTTCAAACAGCCCTTTATTAACGACAGTAATTTTTTGAAATAGGTTGGCTCGAAAATTCAGGCAAACTTCGTCTAAGATTTTAGGGTCATTCTTTTAGCGCTTTTTGACTACTGATTTTGCAGCAAATTTCCGTTTTTGGGCTACTTTTTCAAAAATTCCTTCGTGCATGTTTTAGCGCTTTTGGCTTATCTTTTTTGGGGATTTTAGACACTTAACGAAGCTCAAGTTTGTATAACCAGTGAACAGTTACTGGCAGCCGATTTTAGCGTACGACGCAACGGGTCCATTGGACCCAGTTCCAGCATCTAAGGGCATCTCAAGTTCACCATAGAGTTTTAGTGTGAAGTCAACGGTTAGCCAAAAATTGCATCAATAATGCACTCATCGGTTGCAATCGGTTGTGACAAAACTCGCATAGCGTTCCAAACTATCTCACCCACCCACTCTCCCGTGACCTCCAATCCCCATGTGTATACCCATCTCTTTCTAGTGTCCTGATTTGTATACACAGGGTCTCGTATTACGGCATGTTAATAGCAAAATCGCATTAAAATTGAGGAATTCATTTCTCCCAAAAAAATATTTCACAAAAGATGTCTCTACATACGTTTTTTAAAATTAGAGTATAGCAGTACAACATGGGGGTTACGTGAGAGCAAGAGAGACAGTCTATGTTTGGAACGCTCATCACCGGATGACGTCATCACCAAGTCATCACTAAAAGAACCACCTATTTTGAAATAAACGTCGCACTGGCCCACTAATATTACTGCACAGATTAAAAAATAACAGATATATACAATCAAATGAGCCATAAAACTACATACTCAAAGCTCAAGAGATCTATCGAAACTTTGTCTTCTTTTTTTTTTATTTAAATCGGGAAAAACAGACCTTAAAAACATCATAACCTCGCCAAAACGCGAACTGAAACGAAAACAACTCAAATCGCCAACTTAAAAATGAAAAAAATCTGTAACCATATTTTTGGTTCGTTAGTAAGTAGTATTCTTGGATGAATCACTTATACATTTAAAGTAAACGATGCATTTTCAACAGAAAACCAATTATTTACTTAACTCAGTATTCAGTAATATTTGACAGTATATATATATTATTAATGAGAAAAGTATAACCACCGTCTCAACTTATGAATAATAACCCTAATCATTTAGTTTCTTTGGTTTCTTTATAAATTCTCGAAACCTAACTCAAATCATCAAGTCATCGTTGATTGTACTATTCTGTACATATCTATACATATGAAACATATGATAAGTATCGAAGCTCTATACATCGCGAAGCGATATAGCAACCTCGTCAAGCCATCATCAATCGAAGACTGTACAGTGCTGCCGTATTTAACATAAAGTATTTATACAAATTTTTCATTAAGTTTGAAGTGCCTGGTATATTTCTCAACACAGCTAGCAGCACAGTGACTCTCTCATTGTACGTAAAATATCTACGTATAAATATGGATAAAAAGTCGAAGCTATACATCGATATCATGAAGTCGCTATTAAAATGCGTCTACCCGAACGGTTCCTTCCGCGAGTAAAACATATGATGAAGATCGCCATGGTAACGTCAACTCGTGCGATCGAATTAAAAAAAGAAAATTGTCAGAGCATCACGTTTCTCGCTCACACGCGTACAAAATCGTATGCTCTTCCGCACGTATGCATTTAAAAAAGGACGACAAAATCTCCCTTCTCTCTCCCACCCTTACAAAACAAACTGATTCGCATCCTTTCCGCACTCGCACAACTTTTTGAGAGAAAAGTTTTTAGCATTTTAAAAAGGGACGCGGGGCCCGCACGGAAAAACTTATAATTTTCCCGAAGCATTGGAGCCGAGCCCGACCGATCGGTACCAGGCCCCTCCCGAACGGTGCAACGGTTCTCCCGGAACTTAGCTTCATTCTTACAAATATAATATAGGATTGTTTTTGTTTTCTGTTTTTTTTTTTTTTTTTTTTTTTTTTTTTTTTTTTTTTTTTTTTTTTTTTTTTTTTTTTAAAGAAGAGTTGAGATTTTGGATCTCTGTAATTAATTAAAGGCAATCCACGAAAACACGCGGTAAGCGTATCTTTTACGAAAACGGTATAATTATATAGTTTGTATAAGATATTTTTGTGGAGCATGGGATACCATGGGCGGCGCGTGGGGTCAAAAAGTGGGGGGGGGGTGGGTGCTAAAAATCAACAGCTTTTTTTTTTTCATTTTTTTTTCTTTCTTTCTTCACTTTTTTCAAAATAAAGTTTGACGCAGGCGGGTGGGGGAATAAATAACCATTTTTTCTTTTGGAACACTTGTAATTTTGACTTGAAAGGGGCTAAGATTTAAAAATACTGAAAATTTGGACTAAATAGACACACTTGAAACAATTTGGTTAGGAAAATTTTTGAAGAATATAAACAAACTAGAGGCCGGTGGCCGCTTCGCGGCCAAGCGTTCCGTTTCGCGTCTTGCGCGTGATTTTGTTTATTCGAGCTAAGACTTTGACTTGATATCCACTCCCTAACTCCGTTTGCTATTCGCCCATCTAATCCTGCTCCAAAAGACGAAATCTAAAAACTTACTCTATTATTCCTGCAATACCAAAGTGGTATTTTCTCATGTACACCAAATGTTTAGAAAACAGGAGTCATTATTTGGAACGGGCATAAATTGCACAACCCCCCGTCCCCCCACCCCCTTGCATGAAACTTAACCATTTTAGGGGTGGTCGTTTTCAAGAGGGCCCGATCCAAAACCGTCAATTTTTTTTGGCGCTCATGGAGCCGCCGAAACCCTTAGAATCGGCGCATTTGGATGCACCGTATTAGCGCATTTGGATTATACGATTTAGAACAGGACAGAGAAAAGAAGGGAAGAAGAGAAAGAGATAGCGAGAGTGAAAAACCATGCTTTCACAATAAAATGAGAAGTTCGGGGTCAGCAAACAAATACGCATGACCGAGATCGCACACCTACGATAACCTTTCGTTGAACTGACATGACAATAAGACATTGCGTTTTAGTAGGTAAATCAAAAATCTGTATAAAAATGGAAAAGAAACTTTGCGCGGGAAAAGTATGCCTTTTTCAAACAGCCCTCTATTAACGACAATAATATTTTAAAATAGGTTGGCTCGGAAATTCAAGCAAACTTCATTAAAAATTTAAATTTTTTAAGCTTTTTGGACGTGAGGTCATTTAAAACCCCCCTTTATTTGGGGTCATTCTTTCAGCGCTTTTTGACAATTGATGCTCAATGCTCAAAAGATGTCTCTCTATAAGTTTTTGAAATTATAGTGAGATAGCAGTACATGCGGGGGTTACGTGAGACCAAGAAGACAGTTTGTCTTTCTTTGGAACGCTCATCACCAAGTCAGCACTAAATCAGTCTATTTCGAAAAAAAAAAAAAAAAACGCCTTCATTTAATTTGACACACTTTGACTCCACAGATTAAAAACTAACAGGTGTATACAATCAAATGAATCGTTAAAAACTAAAAAAATACCCAAGAAATCTAACGTTTTTTTTTTTTTTTTTTTTTTTTTTTTTTTTTTTTTTTTTTTTTTAAATTTGAAAAAACAGACCTTATAAAAACATCATAACCTCACCGAGATGCGAACTAATACGAAACAGCTCAAATCGCCAACTTTGAAAGAGAATGTGTAACAATATTCTGGGTCCGTTGGACCCGTTGGTAATTCTTAGATAAATCACTTATACATTCAAAGTAAACAACACTTTTTCAACAGGAAACCAATTATTTTCATTACTCAGTAATATTCGAGAGCATATTATTGATAAGAGAAGAATAACCATCGTCTCAACTCATCATAATAATGTTGGTTTTTTTAAAAAATTTCTCGAAACCTAGCCCAAATTTGCTGGGTTACAATCGAGATATAAATTCAACGCACCGATCTCAACAAAGTCATCTCTGATTGATTGTACTATTTTAAAATCTGCGTTTAATACATATGATTAGTATCGAAGCTCTACTTCGCGAAGTTATACAGCAACTTCGTCGAGCCATCAATCAATGACTGTACAGTGCTGCCAGATTTGACATAAAATGTCACATTAATCATTAAGTCTCAAGTGCCTGAATATTTTACAACACATCTAGCAGCACTGTGACTGTCCCATTGTTTACATATACGTGAAATCATGTGATAAAAAGTCGAAGCTATACATCGATATCATACGAAGTGACTTCATTGAAGTCGCTATTAAAAAGCTTCTATGCCCGAATGTGTCCTTCCCAACGACCTCTATATTAGACCGGCGAACGAATACAAAACCCGCGTAACCCGCAAGAAAGAAAGTTAGGTTAGAATAGAGGTGCTTGGCCGGGTAGGAGCACCTCTGTTTACACGTTTTTTATGAAGATGTTCTCTTCCGTTTTTTTGCTTCTAAAACTCCTAATTTTACACGGATTTTTCTTTTCTTGGTCTTAATCGAAGGAGGATAGCTTGGGCTTTGACCTCCGCCCTACCGAGTCCGGTAACGTTTTTTTTGAAAATATATGGAAAATATAAGTCGTTGAAATGGACACCCGTTGGTATGCTCTGAAGACCTTGCAAATCACGTTCGCCTGTTTACGACGATTCAATCTGTCTACAAATCGGCTTTTAGTCATTTTTTTAGTCTACTCCTTCACTCTCAGTCCTTTTAGTGCTAGATTCTTCAAAAACCGAAAAGTTTTAGTGGCTGAGGAGGTAATTTTTCTATACTGTGTAGTGTGTACCAGTAAACCCTCCTGGGTTAGAGTTCGTAGTTACTTAACTTGAGTTCGTAATTTCTGTACATTTCCCTTCTGGATGATTTTTCATTCCTAATATTGTTTTATCAATCTGCGCCATCATCAGTGTCTATTAAATACTGTGATTGTGGTGAAACCCGCCCGCTGTTAACTCAGGATGTCGGATCGAGCCGACCACTAAAAGGGGTTCTGGTTAGTCATCATCAATGTTGTGAAGTACTCATCATGTCAGGAGTGATTCCCTCTTATTCCTTTGTTTAGTCGCAGCATAATTCAGCCTTGAATCAGGATTCATCGTAAAATTCCTCTCTTTGAACCATCCGTGGTTTTTGCGCATTCTTCGGAATCTTAAAGGTGAGCTTGGAAGGGTAGGCAGAGAAAATGGCCTATAAGATTTGGGTCAAGATTTCTACGAACAGCACCTAGAGGCTCATTCAGTTAAGTTCATGAAGTCGTATCGGAAAGTATTAGATGGCAGTTATATGAGGGGCCCCGTTTCTTCATCACACATTTTAGCATTTTTAGCTGCTGTGACTCGGACTGCTGTGAACCGCAGTCACTTACGGGAACACTTTAGGAAACGGACCGAACCGCCATAACCCGCAATGAGTGCGAGTGAGAAACCTTAAAACGCGAAGAGTCTCTCTGTCGCACTCGCAGTCGCTTACGCGAAAAATTTGTGAACGGGACCGAACCGCCATAAGCCGCAATGAGTGCGAGAGAGAAACCTTGAAAATCGAATGGTCTCTCTCTCTATCGCACTAGCAGTCACTTACGGGAACCATTTGGGAAACTGACCGAACCGCCATAAGACGCAATGAGTGCGAGTTAGAAACCTTAAAACGCGAGAGGTCTCTCTCGAACTCGCAGTCGCTTACAGGAACACATTGGAAAACGTACCGAACCGCCATAAGACGCAATGAGTGCGAGAGAGACACCTTGAAACGCGAGAGGTCTATCTTTCGCACTCGCAGTTGCTCACGGGAACACTTTACGAAACGGACCGAACCGCCATAAGACGCAATGAGTGCGAGAGGGAAACCTTGAAACGCGAGGGGTCTCTCTCTCGGACTCCCAGTCGCTTACGGGAATAATTTGGAAACGGACCGAACTGCCATAAGACGCAATGAGTGCGAGTGAGAAACCTTGAAACGCGAGAGGTCTCTCTCTCGTACTCGCAGTCGCTTACGGGAATATTATGGGAAACGGACCGAACCGCCATAAGACGCAATGAATGCGAGAGAGAAACCTTGAACCACGAGAGTTCTCTCTCTCGCACTCGCAGTCGCTTACGGGAATATTATGGGAAACGGACCGAACCGCCATAAGACGCAATGAGTGCGAGAGAGAAACCTTGAAACGCGAGAGGTCTCTCTCTCGCACTCGCAGTCGCTTATGGGAACACTTTGGGAAACGGACCGAACCGCCATAAGACGCAATGAGTGCGAGAGTGAAACCTTGAAACTCGAGAGGTCTCTCTCTCGCACTCGCAGTCGCTTACGGGAATAATTTGGAAACGGACCGAACCGCCATAACCCGCAATGAGTGCGAGTGAGAAACCTTAAAACGCGAAGAGTCTCTCTGTCGCACTCGCAGTCGCTTACGCGAAAAATTTGTGAACGGGACCGAACCGCCATAAGCCGCAATGAGTGCGAGAGAGAAACCTTGAAAATCGAATGGTCTCTCTCTCTATCGCACTAGCAGTCACTTACGGGAACCATTTGGGAAACTGACCGAACCGCCATAAGACGCAATGAGTGCGAGTTAGAAACCTTAAAACGCGAGAGGTCTCTCTCGAACTCGCAGTCGCTTACAGGAACACATTGGAAAACGTACCGAACCGCCATAAGACGCAATGAGTGCGAGAGAGACACCTTGAAACGCGAGAGGTCTATCTTTCGCACTCGCAGTTGCTCACGGGAACACTTTACGAAACGGACCGAACCGCCATAAGACGCAATGAGTGCGAGAGGGAAACCTTGAAACGCGAGGGGTCTCTCTCTCGGACTCCCAGTCGCTTACGGGAATAATTTGGAAACGGACCGAACTGCCATAAGACGCAATGAGTGCGAGTGAGAAACCTTGAAACGCGAGAGGTCTCTCTCTCGTACTCGCAGTCGCTTACGGGAATATTATGGGAAACGGACCGAACCGCCATAAGACGCAATGAATGCGAGAGAGAAACCTTGAACCACGAGAGTTCTCTCTCTCGCACTCGCAGTCGCTTACGGGAATATTATGGGAAACGGACCGAACCGCCATAAGACGAAATGAGTGCGAGAGAGAAACCTTGAAACGCGAGAGGTCTCTCTCTCGCACTCGCAGTCGCTTATGGGAACACTTTGGGAAACGGACCGAACCGCCATAAGACGCAATGAGTGCGAGAGTGAAACCTTGAAACTCGAGAGGTCTCTCTCTCGCACTCGCAGTCGCTTACGGGAATAATTTGGAAACGGACCGAACCGCCATAAGACGCAATGAGTACGAGAGAGAAACCTTGAAACGCGGGAGGTCTCTCTCTCGCACTCGCAGTCGCTTACGGGAATATTTTGGGAAACGGACCGAACCGCCATAAGACGCAATGAGTGCGAGAGAGAAACCTTGAAACGCGAGAGGTCTCTCTCTCGCACTCGCAGTCGCTGATGGGAACACTTTGGGAAACGGACCGAACCGCCATAAGACGCAATGAGTGCGAGAGAGAAACTTGAACCGCGAGAGGTCTCTCTCTCGCACTCGCAGTCGCTTACGGGAATATTATGGGAAACGGACCGAACCGCCATAAGACGCAATGAGTGCGAGAGAGAAGACTTGAAACGCGAGAGGTGTCTCTCTCGCACTCGCAGTCACTTACGGGAATATTATGGGAAACGGACCGGACCGCCATAAGACGCAATGAGTGCGAGAGTTAAACCTTGAAACGCGAGAGGTCTCTCTCGCACTCGCAGTCGCTTACGGGAATAATTTGGAAACGGACCGAACCGCCATAAGAGGCAATGAGAGCGAGAGAGACACCTTGAAACGCGAGAGGTCTCTCTCTCAAGGTAAGGTTCTCGCGTTTTAAGGTTTCTCACTCGCACTCATTGCGCCTTATGGCGGTTCGGTCCCTTTCCAAATTATTCCCGTAAGCGACCGCGAGTGCGAGTAAGAGACCTCTCGCGTTTCAAGGTTTCTCTCTCGCACTGATTGCGTCTTATGGCGGTCCGGTCCGTTTCCCAAAGTGTTCCCGTAAGCGACTGCGAGTGCGAGAGAGAGAACTCTCGCATGTCAAGGTTTCTCTCTCGCACTCATTGCGCCTTATGGCGGTTCGGTCCGTTTCCAAATTATTTCCGTAAGCGACTGCGAGTGCGAGAGAGAGACCTCTCGCGTTGCCAGGTTTCTCTCTCGCACTCATTGCGTCTTATGGCGGTCCGGTCCGTTTCCCAAAGTGTTCCCGTAAGCGACTGCGAGTGCAAGAGAGAGACCTCTCGCGTTTTAAGGTTTCTCACTCGCACTCATTGCGCCTTATGGCGGTTCGGTCCGTTTCGAAATTATTCCCGTAAGCGACTGCGAGTGCGAGAGAGAGACCTATCGCGTTTCAAGGTTTCTCTCTCGCACTCATTGCGTCTTATGGCGGTTCGGTCCGTTTCCCAAAGTGTTCGCGTAAGTGACTGCGAGTGCGAGAGAGACCTCTCGCGCTTTAAGGTTTCTCTCTTGCACTCGATGCGTCTTATGGCGGTTCGGTACGTTTTCCAATGTGTTCCCGTAAGCGACTGCGAGTGCGAGAGAGAGACCTCTCGCGTTTTAAGGTTTCTCACTCGCACTCATTCCGTCTTATGGCGGTTCGGTCAGTTTCCCAGATGGTTCCCGTAAGACACTGCCAGTGCGATAGAGAGAGAGACCTCTCGCGGTTCAAGGTTTCTCTCTCGCACTCATTGCGTCTTATGGCGGTTCGGTCAATTTCCCAAAGTGTTCCCGTAAGCGACTGCGAGTGGGAGAGAGAGACCTCTCGCGTTTTAAGGTTTCTCACTCGCACTCATTGCGCCTTATGGCGGTTCGGTCCGTTTCGAAATTATTCCCGTAAGCGACTGCGAGTGCGAGAGAGAGACCTCTCGCGTTTCAACGTTTCTCTCTCGCACTCATTGCGTCTTATGGCATGGCGGTCCGGTCTGTTTCCCAAAGTGTTCCCGTAAGCGACTGTGAGTGCGAGAGAGAGACCTTTTGCGTTTCAAGGTCTCTCTCTCGCACTCATTGCGTGTTATGGCGGTTCGGTACGTTTTCCAATGTGTTCCCGTAAGCGACTGCGAGTGCGAGAGAGTGACCTCTCGCGTTTTAAGGTTTCTAACTCGCACTCATTGCGTCTTATGGCGGTTCGGTCAGTTTACCAAATGGTTCCCGTAAGAGACTGCTAGTGCGATAGAGAGAGAGACCATTCGATTTTCAAGGTTTCTCTCTCGCACTCATTGCGGCTTATGGCGGTTCGGTCCCGTTCACAAATTTTTCGCGTAAGCGACTGCGAGTGCGACAGAGAGACTCTTCGCGTTTTAAGGTTTCTCACTCGCACTCATTGCGGGTTATGGCGGTTCGGTCCGTTTCCTAAAGTGTTCCCGTAAGTGACTGCGGTTCACAGCAGTCCGAGTCACAGCAGCTAAAAATGCTAAAATGTGTGATGAAGAAACGGGGCCCCTCATATAACTGCCATCTAATACTTTCCGATACGACTTCATGAACTTAACTGAATGAGCCTCTAGGTGCTGTTCGTAGAAATCTTGACCCAAATCTTATAGGCCATTTTCTCTGCCTACCCTTCCAAGCTCACCTTTAAGATTCCGAAGAATGCGCAAAAACCACGGATGGTTCAAAGAGAGGAATTTTACGATGAATCCTGATTTTAGGCTGAATTATGCTGCGACTAAACAAAGGAATAAGAGGGAATCACTCCTGACATGATGAGTACTTCACAACATTGATGATGACTAACCAGAACCCTTTCAGTGGTCGGCTCGATCCGACATCCTGAGTTAACAGCGGGCGGGTTTCACCACAATCACAGTATTTAATAGACACTGATGATGGCGCAGATTGATAAAACAATATTAGGAATGAAAAATCATCCAGAAGGGAAATGTACAGAAATTACGAACTCAAGTTAACCCTAGTCTGCCTGACATGGGCCTCTGAGGCCCACCGCGTGACATTTTATCGCGCCATTTCTCCGGAAATGCTCCTAGAGACTTGAGCTTCACAAATAGCTCTACAAAACTCTTCAGGAGCATGCTCCCAAAATTTCGTGAAAAAAAAACCAAAAACTATGGCCGTAGTAATTATTTATTCATCGCTACCCCTAGAATGCCTGACATGGGCCTCGGAGGCCCAGGCAGTGTAATGTTGGTTGTCATGAAACTGCAGTTGGCAATAATGGCTGTTATTCATGAAACTACAGTTGGCAGTATTGCCTGTTTAGACTCGGTATATTTTTAGGTTACATAAACAATAATACCACAGAATTCACAGCGATACATGTTTATTTACTCAGTTTCTTTGTAGTATTCTATTCTGTGATAAATACCACTGATAACAACCTAGCTCGGTAACATTGACAATACCTGAAATATCATGGTGGTGAGAAAGAAGGGGGGTGGAAGGATGAAGGGAGGGGGTGGGGGAGGGGAGAGGGGGGGGGGGGGGGGGAGGGGGTGGGGGGGGGGGGGAGATGGTGGGGGGGGGGGGGTGGGGGGTGGGCCAACCAAATTTTGACTCGTCAGGGGAGCAAGGGCCAACCATTGAAAAAAAAATTTTAAAAAAAAAGTGGGTCGGGGGTGAAGGGGGGGGGTGGCGGTAAGAGGGGTGGGGGTAAGGGGGTGGGGGTAAGGGGGAAAGGGGGGGATTAAGGGCTAAACAGTTACAAATTTTACACATGGTTAAAAAAAAAACAAAAAAAAAAAAAAAAAAAAAAAAAAGGGGGGAGGGGGAGGGGTGGGGTGGGGGAGGGGGTGGTGGTGGAGGGTTGGGGAGGTTAAAGGGCATTGAGGGCTCAACCCTCAGTCATTGCTCAATCGTTATGAATATATTACACAAATTAAAAAAAAAAAAAAAAATTGTGTGAATCGCGGGTGAAGGGGGAGGGGGGGGGGATGGGGGGTAAGGGGCGCTGGATGGATATTAAAAAAAAAAAAAAAAAAAAAAAAAGTGTTCGTCTTGGGGGAGGGGGGGGGGGGAGGGGAGGGGGTTGGGGGGGGGGTAAGGGCTCATCAAACATTTTTTTAATTAGGGGTTCAAGGGTCAATGGTTACTAATACCACGCACTTTCATACGAAAACAATTAAATTTGGTGTGGGTATTGGGGGGGGGGGGGAGGGGGTGGGGATGAGGGAGGAGGGGATGAAGTAGGGAGCCCCTCCGACCCCGTAGATACACCCCGGCCAAAAATTCGAGGGGAACCTTCTATAGCAAAAGAGCTCCCCCTGAAAAAAAATAAACATAATTGACTATTCAGACAATTTCTCCACTTCTACGAATTTTGGGTTTGGGGGGGGTGGGGAGGGTGGGGAGGGGGGTTTTTTGGGGCAAATGCTGAGAGGATAAGGTCAGGGTGGGTTTACTGAAGGGTCAAAATAATTTTGGATGATAAAAATCGATGGATATGGAGCGGAACTAGAAAAGATGCAGCAAAAGTAGTGAAACCAATGTATTTTAAAGGTGGGCCTCGGAGGCCCATGTCAGGCATTCGTGTAAGTTCGAATGGTCAGGCAGACTAGGGTTAAGTAACTACGAACTCTAGCCCAGGAGGGTTTACTGGTACACACTACACAGTATAGAAAAATTACCTCCTCAGCCACTAAAACTTTTCGGATTTTGAAGAATCTAGCACTAAAAGGACTGAGAGTGAAGGAGTAGACTCAAAAAATGACTAAAAGCCGATTTGTAGACAGATTGAATCGTCGTAAACAGGCGAACGTGATTTGCAAGGTCTTCAGAGCATACCAACGGGTGTCCATTTCAACGACTTATATTTTCCATATATTTTCGAAAAAACGTTACCGGACCCGGTAGGGCGGAGGTCAAAGCCCAAGCTATCCTCCTTCTATTAAGACCAAGAAAAGCAAAATCCGTGTAAAATTAGGAGTTTTAGAAGCGAAAAACGGAAGAGAACATCTTCATAAAAATACGTGTAAACAGAGGTGCTCCTATCCGGCCAAGCACCTCTATTCCTAACCTAACTTTCCTTCTTTCGGGTTACGCTGGTTGGTATTCATTCGCCGGTCTTATATAGAGGTCGTTGGTCCTTCCGCGCAAAAAACATATGATCACAATCGCCACGGTAACGTCAAATCGTGCGATCTAATTAAAAAAAAAAATTGTCAGAGCATCACGTTTCTCGCTCACACGCGTACAAAATCGTATGCTCTTCCGCACGTATGCATTTAAAAAAAGACGACAAAATCTCGCTTCTCTCTCCCACCCTTACAAAACGAACTGATTCGCATCCTTTTCGCACTCGCACAACTTTTCCAGAGAAAAGTTTTTAGCATTTTAAAAAGGGACGCGGGGCCCGCACGGAAAATCTTATATTTTTCCCGAAGCATTGAAGCCGAGCCCTACCGATCGGTACCAGGCCCCTACCGAACGGTGCAACGGTTCTCCAGGAACTTAGCTTCATTCTTACAAATATAATATAGGATGGTGACAGTCTCTTTTCCTTATGTAGTAACTTCTGAATGAAGCAGACTGATGGCGATGAGAAATTGATAACGTTTTTTCATTCTTCTTTTTCTCTTTTTCTTTCTTTTTCCTTTTCCCCTTTTTTCCTTTTTTTCCTTTTTTTTTTTTTTCTTTTTTTTCTTTTTTTTTTTTTTTTTTCTTTTTTTTTTCCTTTTTTCTCGTTCAAAATTTTTTTTAGCCCCTCGTTCTCAAAAAAGTGGGGGGCTATAGCCCCAATAGCCCCTTATACGCGCCGCCTATGTGGGATACTCCCAATACTCCCATCGGAAAATCACTTGAGATTAAATATAGTATACCTGATTGTTGTAAAATCTTCGCTAAAAAAATAACAAAAAAAAAAAAAAAAAAAAAAAAAAAAAAAAAAAAAACAAAGGAGCAAAAAACAATAGTAGTGTCCGCCCTTACGCTTCATGTGAGGATAGCATGCTCGGACATTTGTCGTTTGTTGTGAGACCAGTTATTTGAGCTAGGATGAAATTATATTGACACGTGATTTTCACAGATAATATTAAAGATTTATTTTAGACGAATGATTTACGTTAAGTGGTGCTCGCAGTGGAGTCGACGCGCGAATGCCCCTTCCAAGTCAAGGGCTGGTTAGAGCTCTTGGCTTGGAAGGCCTTAAAAATACTTAGAACTAAAGAGACATGGATATTGAAAGAGACATGGATATTGAAAGAGAGATGGAATGCGACGAAATATAGAATATGAATAGCGTTTTGGAAGGGAGTATTGTGCTCTGGCTAGGCGCCGTGTAGCTGCATAAGCGACAATAGGAGGTAGTGGCGCTATGCAGTTACATGGTTGCCAAGCAGGGACACAACACCCCCCTCTCCTTATGAAAGTTCAAATTTATAAATTTTGGAACTTTGAAAAAATTGAAAAATTTGAAACTATAGACGTTAGATTACTGAAAAAAATATCGAGCAATTTGAGAAGTTTGAATCGGATCAAAACTCTTGATTTAAATTGAAACATTGAAAGTTGAAGACTTTTGAAAAATTTAAGAAGTTGAAAACATTTGAAAAGTTTTGAAAAAGTTGAAAACATTTGAAAAGTTTTGAAAATAAAATTAAAACATTTGAAAAGTTTTGAAAAAAAATGAAAACATTTGAAAGAATTGAGAGAATTGGACAATTTTGAAAATATTGAAGACATTTAAAAGTTGAAAATATTTGAAAAGTTAAGAGAAATTGAAAACATTTGAAAAGTTTTGAGAATAGACAAATGAGAATTTTGAGAACAAGAAGTTTTTGGAGTAGTGTAGGGATTGAAATAATACTGAATTGTTAAAAATAACTTTTGAACTTTAAGGTTCACCAGGAAAGTGAACTGAGTTAAGGTAGAATTTGGGAGTGTGAAACATAAAGTTTCAATTGACACATAAGTAACAGTGAGTAAAATAATTATAAGAATGATTGAACTGAAAATAGTTGAATGATCGAATGAATTGAATGTTAAATACATGGCGAATAATTTTTGCAACTTATAAATGAGGATTGTAGTAATCAATTGGTATAGCTACTTGAATAAAAACATGAGAATTTGAAGTGGAGAATTGAGACAATTTTACAACTATGATCGTAAAAATTTAAGATTGACCGTAAGAATTATAGTATTTTTTATCGTGGCAGGTAACTTAAAATTATAAAATGAAAAATGTATAATGTATAACTTGACAAATAAATAACAGTTTTGATTTTGCGAATCAATTGACCGATGTACGCAAGATTTAAGATAGAAAAACGATAAATAATTATAGTAATTTCAAAGAAACAATTTGATGAGTTTGATAACTTCGGATAACAATTAACACGTTGCACTATTTACGATAAAAACATGAAAAATTTATACAGAAAAATGAGAATGTGAGCTCAAAGGCGTAAAATTGAATTTTTGAGATTGAAAATTTTGAACTGAATTATTTGAGAATCACTGAGAAAAACAAGATTTTGATTTTTGAAAATTCTTTGAAATGAATCCAGGGCTTGATTAAAGTTGATTATTGACGTCGAGATTATCCGAAGATTACGAGAATTTAGGTGTAGAGATGAGACACGACGTCGAGATTTTTCAAAAACGGAGAGAATTTGAATGCAGATAAGTAGAAGCTGTTGTTGAGATTTTTAAAACATTTTGAGAGATAATTTTGTCGAGATGATGATAATCTGTGCGTGAAGAAGGAGAGTTGGCAATATGTGGCAACCTTGCAGGAGATTGATAGAGTTGAACGAAAATTGTTGATGATTAGCCGTTGATCAATCGATGAGAATGTGATTGATTTGAGAGATTGGGTGAGATATGCGAAGAGTTTCGGAGATAAGC
Source organism: Trialeurodes vaporariorum (assembly GCA_011764245.1). Taxonomy (NCBI): domain Eukaryota; kingdom Metazoa; phylum Arthropoda; class Insecta; order Hemiptera; family Aleyrodidae; genus Trialeurodes; species Trialeurodes vaporariorum. Next base: position 8,392,089 of record VMOF01000320.1, on the reverse strand, counting down.
GTTGACTAATCGGTGAGTGGATGGTTGATTTGAGATATTGAGTGAGCTGCACTCGAAGAGTATTAGAGATAAACGTTGACTAATCGGTGAAACGATGGTTGCATCGACAGCGAGATTTGAACACTAGGCATCAGGATTAGTTTGATGAAATTTGGCAACCATGGAAGAATTTGAACGAGTTTGGCAGAGTATTCAAAAGATTTAAACAGTGAGTAACAAACGTATGCAAAAGTTGGTTGTTTTGATGAATAACAGGCGATGATCGCAACGTGGAATCGTTGAGAAAATTAGTGGATATTCGGCAACACAGCATAAGGTTTGAAGTTTTAATGTTTCATTTAAAGACTTGAGAGTAACTGTGGCAACATCCAAAAAGTGACAGTTTCGACTACTATGAGTAGGTGATGATGAGCAGCGAGTCAAAATGAGATATTGGACGATAATTTGGTCAACTGGAGTGCATTTGAAATCTTTGAAGTCTAGCTTCAATGCGGTTATCAGATGAGCTTTCGGTTGAATGGGTGCGCTCGTTTTGGAGGCAACTTAGTCGATTTGCGGTTGATTAAAATGCTTGTTGCTCGACTCATTTTCCGTTTAGCAAAGGAAACAGGCAAGGAAAAAGGAATAGGGTAGTCGAGGATGGATTTAGCACAATAAATGGAAAGATTCTGGATTTCAGAGGGATTTGGAGAGACAATGACTTGGAAAGGAAAAGTATAGGATTGACGAGACTTTGAGGTAGTTTGATGAAGATCAGAATAAAATAAATTGATTTCGAGATGCGATGATGAACTTTTTGCCTTAGTCTGAATAAAAATTAAAATAATATGGCCTATGAATAATATGATCTAAATGAATTTGTGCAGCATAACATTTGATAAAAGTGATAAAATTTATGGTATTAATTGCATAGAATTACTCATAACATGATCCTGTCTGAGCCTACTTGAATAAGTTTCAGGTTCCGGATTTATTTTCAGATCTATTATGGATTTTGGAACTGAATTGACGATGCCTTTTGATATAACAAGAATTGGATTTGATCGTGAATACCTTTCAAATTGAGTAGACTTTTTCTTCTTGTTTGATTCGTGAATCGCTGGAAAGAACGAGTTTGGAGAAAAGAGTCGTTCGTTTGAACCAAAATAAGGGTTCGATTTAGTTCTAAAATTGGAACGAGTTTGAGATTGATTCGGATCAATGAACTGTTTTGACTCGGGAATTGTTTTTGGTTCGAAATCGTTGGACATTAAAGGGTTAAAATGTGGACGAGATTTAAAGACACATGAGTGTTTGTGATCGTGATTAAAGCTCTGAGTGAACGATTTTTGATTTAATTGAGTTTTTCGAGGAAGAGATTGCGACGATTTTGGTTTTAATTTAGGAAAGATTGTGTGCAATAAATTAGGACCGTAATCAGTTGGATAGTGATTCGAATAGTAAATGTGATCTACGTTACACGATTTTGATTTTAATTTTGGAATAATTGAACTTTTCCTGAGAGGATCTGTATGATGAACAGTGCGCGGAGTTGACTGAATCGTTGAAATTAATTTTAAGAACGGGTGTTCAGAATCAGATATGGAATTCGAATGAAAATTAAGAGCAGAAAAATTTGGTTTAGGAGTTAAGTTATGATTAGTTGTTGAGTTAGAGCATAAAAATGAATCAGAATTTGAGCTAAGATTGAATGTTGAGTTTTGAAAAGAATTTGAAACTGGTCTCGATTTTGGAGTTGAGAGAGTGTTTGAGAGCGGATTTGAAGAGTTTGTTTTTGATTTTGAATTCAAGGTACATGAAATGTCGATTGGCTTGAGATTTAGAGCAGAGTTAGAATCGAAATTTTGAATAAAATCAGAGTTTTTGATCGAATCGATCGAATTTGCAGTAACATTAAAAATAGAACTAGAGTTAAAATCAGAATTTGCTTTTGCATTTGTGACATTTGACAACATTGGAAAAGAAGAAGAACCACCTGTGATTGAATTTGATGCATTATGAGATTTTGTTGAGTTTGACGAGTTAGAAGTAAAATTCGAAGAGTCTGAATTGATATTCTGAGACGATTTTGAAATCAAGATTTGATTTAGTTCAGATTTGGATTTTGGATTTTGATTTGAGTTTGAGATTGAGACAGAATTTGCAGAAATTGATTCGAAGTTAGAGTTAGGATTTATGTTAGGATTCGAATTTGATTTAGGTTCAGAGATTTTGATCGAGTTAGAAGAATTAGAGCTAGAGTTAGGTATTGATTTTGTATTTGATTCAGATTTGCATGAGTTCGTGGCTGATTTTGATCTGGCAGTAGAATTTGAGTTTGATTTAGAGTTAGAGTTAGAAATTGAGATATGATTTGGAGATGATTTTAAGATTGAATCGGGAACTGAATCTAGTTCCGATTTAGACTTACAATTAGAACTAGGATTTAGAGTTTGGCAATGATTTGATTTTAAATGAGAATTAAAGTAAATTGACTGTGAACAAGAATTTGAATCAAAATTTGGAATCGATTTTGACATGGAACTGAAATTGTCGACTGAAATTGATTTTGAACGAGATTTAGAATCAGAGATAGGATTTAATTTCGAATGATTGTTATTAGAGCTATTCACATTTAAAATAGATTCAGGCTTTGAATTTGATTTTTCAGTTGAGTTTGAGATTGAACTTGAATTGGAACCACTGGAATTTGATTTCAAATCATACACTGATTTTGGTGTAGTAAGTGAATTGTTTGATTTTGAACTAGAGTTAGGATTTGAGATTGAGATTGATACAGAGTTAGAATTTGAGTTCGAAGAACTATTTGAGGTAGAATTGCAGATTGATTTAGAATTAGAGTTTGATTTAGATTTTGAATTTGACGAGTTTGATGATGTTGACAATGGATTTGAGATAGAAAATGAGCAAATTGATTTTGAAACTAACATTGCATTTGAATCTGAGTCAGAATTAGGATCGGAATAGAGCTTTAAAATAGAATGAAAGTAAGACATGGGATCTTTATGATTAGCTAGAACAGAAATTGGTTTCGAATTTGAAGGTGAGTCTTGATTTGGCTTAGGATTTCCTATTGGTTGATTTTGCTGATTATTGTTTTCCGATGAATTTGGTGAGTTTGCACTAAAAAGAATATGATTAGAGCTAGACGATTTATTAATAACATGAGGTTCATTTCGTTGGCTGTTAAAAATTCGTTTTCTACATTCTAATATTAAATGACCCTGTTTTTTACAATAATTGCAAGTTTTAAAGGAATTTTGATTTTTATGAAAAGATTTAGAGACGTCAAATGTTTGATGAGAAATATTAAAAGAGTTAAAAGGATTTTGAGGCACTGATTGCATTGATTGATCGGAATGAGTGTTGAAATTTGGAGGCATAAAATTTACATGTTGAAATTGTCGATTAAAATCTGAGTTAGGCTGATTTTGAGGATTTAGTTTATTTGTTTGTGAAAAATTGTAATTAGACGGATACTGTGGATTTATCTGATTTAAATGAGAAAAGTTAGAGTTAGGTTGGTACGAATAGTAGGAATTATTTTGATTTTGAACATGAGAATTTTTAGATTGATTTGAGTTGAAATTAATGTTTTGTTTGAGTTTTCGGCAGTTATGTGTTTCGTGACCTTCATTTTTACAAAAATCGCAAAACATATAATAATTTTTCGTGTTATGAGACTTACAAAATTTTTCTTCTTCTATTGCTTTAACGAGAGCGTCGGATAGATTATCGAAGTTTTGACACCTTAAAAACCTAGATATTTGAAAATTTGAATGATGAATAAATCTGCTTAGTGCGAGTTCATTTATGAGTTCAATTTTACCTTTGTTATTCTCACTATTACCTAATGTTAATAACAGACGATTTTGCAATGAGTCAATTTTTGAATAAAACTCAGCAATTGATTCGTTGCAATTCTGTTTTAAATTATTCAGATCCTCTAAAAGACGTACGTAATTTTTTTCATCCTGATAAAATACATTGAGAGTTTCTTTCAGAGAGTTCCATGATGTAAACGTTCTTCCGATGAATTTAGCCTTGACTTTAGCATCTAATTTCGAAATTATGAAGAAAAGCAATGCCCTATGTAGAGATTGATCGGCGAAAGTATGTGCATCGTCACAAATTGAAATAAAATTACTGTATTCAGAGCGATCTCCAGAAAAGGTGGGAATGAGGGAACAGACAAAATCGAGTTGCATTTCAGGAGAGAGCATAATTGAGGATTGAGTTGGAGATGGATTTTCGGTTGTCATGGTTACGAGGAAAAAACACGGAAACACGGGAGTTTGGAGAAAATTAGAAAATGAGCAATCTGAGATGAGCTTGAAGAATTTGTGTACCTTGAAATATCCTTTTACGACTGCGCCAGTTTTGTTGTGAGACCAGTTATTTGAGCTAGGATGAAATTATATTGACACGTGATTTTCACAGATAATATTAAAGATTTATTTTAGACGAATGATTTACGTTAAGTGGTGCTCGCAGTGGAGTCGACGCGCGAATGCCCCTTCCAAGTCAAGGGCTGGTTAGAGCTCTTGGCTTGGAAGGCCTTAAAAATACTTAGAACTAAAGAGACATGGATATTGAAAGAGACATGGATATTGAAAGAGAGATGGAATGCGACGAAATATAGAATATGAATAGCGTTTTGGAAGGGAGTATTGTGCTCTGGCTAGGCGCCGTGTAGCTGCATAAGCGACAATAGGAGGTAGTGGCGCTATGCAGTTACATGGTTGCCAAGCAGGGACACAACACGTTATCTAATATCTATACACCTTTAATAATTATCGACACGCGTAAGGCAAGATTTTTTCATCGAAAATAATTTTTATTTATAGTACTTTCTATAAAACAGTGCCTTTTTTTCGCTCTGAACCCTGTTGTCGTTCATTTGTAAGTTCGATTTTTTGATTGATCATTGATGGTTTAATTGCATTGTTCCCCACGTGCCCGTGAAGTGTTCCTCTCGTGCCTTTGGAAATGGCGATGAAGGGTGTGTCCCCGCGAGCCCGAGAAGCTAACCTCTCGTGCCCTTGGAGAAAAAAGTTGTTTAGAAATTTTGATGCATTAGGTGAATTTTTTTGTATGGTATACAGGGTGTTTCTAAAACTTATATCATCCTTTCTACCACGTATTTTTGAGGTCAAAATAAGACTTGTGTTTCCTATAAACATGTGTCCGAAAATGCCCCCCTTTTGAGCTACATCCCCCCAAAGTTTTAAAAAATTGTTGGTTTTTTTGGATTATCGACCAGATTTATGAACCGAATGTCATGAAAATTGGTGTCCCGAGGTACTTTTACGTGTAGAATCCATTAATGACCTCGAGAAATTCAGAAATGAGGTCTGACTGTACTTTTCAGGTATTCTTATACCTTCAACGACACAAATTTTATGTTACGGAATGGAAATTTGAAAAATAAATAATGAAATCAGATGGAAAAAAACTCTTAGAAAGATATTTGGTCCTCTTTGTTTTCGTCGATACGACTCGTATTAAGCGAGATAATCGCTGCACAAGGTGGAAAAGTCAGCGCTTTTATCACGAGGAGCGGCAGGAAGTATGCAACCCCCACTCCGCTGCTTCTTCGGGCCGCCCGCTACAGTAAAAGCGCTGACTTTTCCACCTTGTGCAGCGATTATCTCGCTTAATACGCGTCGTATCGACGAAAACAAAGAGGACCAAATATCTTTCTAAGAGTTTTTTTCCATCTGATTTCATTATTTATTTTTCAAATTTCCATTCCGTAACATAAAATTTGTGTCGTTGAAGGTATAAGAATACCTGAAAAGTACAGTCAGACCTCATTTCTGAATTTCTCGAGGTCATTTATGGATTCTACACGTAAAAGTACCTCGGGACACCAATTTTCATGACATTCGGTTCATAAATCTGGTCGATATTCCAAAAAAACCAACAATTTTTTAAAACTTCGGGGGATGTAGCTCAAAAGGGGGGCATTTTCGGACACATGTCTATAGGGAACAAAAGTCTTATTTTGACCTCAAAAATACGTGGTAGAAAGGATGACATAAGTTTTAGAAACACCCTATTGATGATGTTACGCAGTTGGATTTTCCAACACTGTAACAAAGAAGACAGCGAATGATCGCCTGGTCAAGAAACGGTGTCTCTCTGATGATGACTATGCTGGTACCATACAGTAACTAGAGAATGCTGAATGACTTTTGTAGCGAATTTTCGCGATCGAATATCATTCACTTCAAGAATTGATGATTGCTAACTGATGTCGTTGATCGGCGAAAAATCGAGCCAATGAGAGTCGAGAATGAACTTTTGAATGATATTCTCGTGAAAATGGAAACTGCGATAGTAATAATCTATAACAAAACCTGTTAATCAGCTCTGAATGACATGATCATTTTTAACAAAAAGCTAGCGTTTTCGAAGCCAAAATTATGTTTGTCTCCTAGGGAAATGACTTCTACGCATGGTCTGTAGAATAAACTTTATTCGAAAATTTTTTCATTTCCGAAATTATCGTTGCGGAAGGAGTCAAAAAAGAGAGAAGGTGAGATCTCTGACACCGGTTGCGAGTTGCGACAGTTCGAAATCGAATCTACCTCCGGAGGTTAATTCGAAATTTCCATTTGCTGGAATTCAACGGTCTCCGGTGAGACCAACGAAAGAATCGAATATCATCAAAAGAAAATGCGAATCCATCGAATCAACAGTAATCAACAACATTAAACCTATATTTAACTCTAGCAAATTTCAACCTATGGAACAATAAAGGTAAATAAAAAATTCATAGAACAACACCAATTAGAAGGTAAAATTAAAATGTAAGGATCGTGGCTCGGATTCTCATCGGATCAAACTGGTTTTATTTTTCGCGTCGACTTTGCCACTTTCTCACCATAGCGTAAAATTAATCTGGAAATCGAAAGGAAATTTGAGCTTTAAAGTGACTTAATCTCTAATAATCCGTCTCTCAATCGTCTCAGTGAAAGTGCTGTTTATAGGGGCGGGAGCAAAAAGCTAGGTTAAGATTAATTATATACTTAATAATTATTAATTCCTCGCCATTGTGTTTCAGATACTTGGTAGTTTTTTTGAGTGCACTAAGCATTTTAACGACTTGCTACCATTCCGTGGCTCTGAACTTTGATGAACCACCTTCCACGCTAAAGTCTGAAGGTTAGTGTCAGTAATTTGAAGCCTTATCGTTTAGAAATATATGTACTTACACCGCGGCAACGCAAAGTCCCTGTGAGAATGATTGAATTACCAAGAATATGTCAACACCAATTCAAAATTTTAACGAGTACTCGTCATCTTTTACCTCAGAAAAATGTTGCAATGAGTTTCAATATCATGAATGTGTGCATAAGTTATGTTAATAGGAAGAAGGAGCTTTTCGTATGGAGGAGGGGGGGTTCACTATTCGGTTCAACGTTCATCAAAGAACTTGGAAAACGTTCTATTAATAACTTACAAAAACCAGTAACGTCGCGCCCAAAAAAATTGAAATTGAGCGCGGTTGCATGAGCTTTTTTACGCATTGTCACAGACAGTTTATTTTAAATTTATTTTTTATCGAGTGTTTTTCTGGTAGGAATACGATTCTTCAGCACGCACTAACCGATTTTCACAGATACTTGAATCGCCCTTATAGTCCAGTGGCGTAGTAAGGCGGGGGCGGAGGGGGCTGTCCGAGTGTCCGCCCAGGGTGACACTCTCTTGGGGGTGACACTCGCAGTAAATACGCAGAAAAGTGTGAAGAAAATGGAGAAAAAGGGGACAAAAGGGAGGAGGAGGAGAGAAGAAAGACTAGAAAAAAAGAAAGAAGAGGAGAAAAAAAGAGAAAAAATTAGGAAAAAATTGGAAAAATAGAGAAATACTGAAAAAATGTTAGAAGACAGGAGAAAAATTAGTGTGGAAGGATGTATGATTAAAATATCAACCCGGCTAAAGGGTGTCACTCTGAAGCAGGACAGTTGCCAATCGTGCGAAGAGATGAGTCACCCTGAAGCAGGAGAGTGCCACTCTGAACAATAAGTGTCACCCTGAAGTAGGATAATTTATTAAATTCACTAAACTAGTTTGAATAATTTGAAAAATTAATGTATATTTTGTTTTTGTATATTTTGTTTTTATTATTGGTCATAATCTGTTTTATTTGATTCTCGGCAAAAAATGGGCTTAAAAAAAAAAAAAAAATCTAAATTTTCGGGGAGGGGCACTATAGTGTATCGCCCAGGGTGCCACTGATCCTTACTACGCCACTGCTTTTAGATGCGAGAGACAAAAAGAAAGAGAGAGAGAGTGAGAGTGAGAGAGAGAGAGCGAGAGAGAGAGAGAGAGAGAGAGAGAGAGAGAGAGAGAGAGAGAGAGAGAGAGAGAGAGAGAGAGAGAGAGAGAGAGAGAGAGAGAGAGAGTGAGAGAGAGAGCGAGAGAGAGCGAGAGAGAGAGAGAGCGAGAGAGTGAGAGGGAGAGAGAGAGAGAGAGAGAGAGAGAGAGAGAGAGAGAGAGAGAGAGATTCCTGTGTCCGCTTATGCACCTTAGGCATTACTCAAATTCGGTTTCTTTCCCTTCTTTGATCATTTTCAGGGAGTCTTTCGCACGTTATAATTATGAGCTTTTCACTGGTGAATAGTTTCCGAAGCCTCACACACAGGACTGCGGATAATTTGAGCGTTTTCGACGGACTGAAGTTTTTCACCACGGTTTACATGATAATCTGTCACCGGGTTGGAATTAGCCTCGGTGGTATGATATTCAATCCAAGGTTTATCGAGACGGTATGAATTAAATTATTGATTTCAAAATTGCTAAAATCTTAGATTTGGAGTGTAGCTGAACTTATGGATACGAGACAAATGGACTCGCAAACGCAAAAGTTTTGGTGGTCAAGAATGCACGCGGAGCGCAGAGGGTACTTGAATGGCATTTTTCAATTCACCGATGATTTCTCCGGCTGAGGAAAGATTAAATAGTTCAAATGACTGTACTGCATGAAAATACTCGCATCTGTAATCTTTTCTCAACCGTCGGAGTCGTCGATGACTGCAAAAAACTCGCGGATATGTTAATCAGTGGCGGCTCGTGAAATTTGGCAACCGTGTCCTCCTCCTATTTAACCAATGTAAAACAATCGATTCGGCCCAGAGGCTGCCAGCCTCCGCAAGAATCGATTATTATTTTACCTACGTTTAAATGGAAAACTTGCATGGTTGCCAAATATCACGAGCCGCCACAGATGTTAATAATTCAACGGCAATTGCACCAATTGAGAAAATATTACAGATCAGAGTACTTTTGTGCATTACAGTCGTACACTGAGCTGAACTGTGCAATCATTTCTCAACCGGTGGAACTGTCGGTGAATAGAAAAATGTCATCAATGGGTCTGTTGCAAACTTTTGCTACAACGATTATAAGATTGTTCAATCTTATGTAAAATCGCCTGAAAAGTCCATTGTGAGGCATCAGAAAGTCATATAATGCAATAATAAACTCACGAGAGGCGTTTAATGAAATCCAATATGGCGGAGAAATATCGAGCAATTTGCATGCATGCACCACGAACATCCAAGGATAACCAACCTCACAATATCGATCACAACCAATCACAACGTAAACAAACACATAACCTCTACCTCCGGTGTGGTTGTCAAAGATGGCCATCCTTGGATGTTCACGGTGCATCTGTTCTTGACTGCCGAAACTTTTGCATTCGATAGGATCTATGGACCTTAGGGAAAGCAGAAAGATACAGAAGATTTAAGTATTTAAAAAATTCGGTGGTCTGTAGAGGAATCATGAGAATAAGGACGAATCCTTGCTCCCTTCTTCGAACGAGCGTTGGAGCAGGCGATTTGGGAAATCGAAGAATGAAATTTTCATTGGCGAATCCAACCCTTGAGAACGGTAGGAGGGGTTAACTTGGGATTTTTTCTCCCAGCTTGGGTGACCTCCCCTTTCTTCTTCCTCCTTCTCTTTTTCCCTCATCCTTCTCCCTCTTTCCCTCTTTTTTTGGCTGAACAAAAGGGCAATCGCCACATTCACCCCCCCTCCCCCTGTATCCATCCACCAATGGAACTTTTGCAGGCTCTAATTGGAATCAAATCCATATTTAATAGACTATTTACACTTTTCACAGTTTCTTTTCAAAATTTTTTATGTCACCAGTCGAAACTGTTTGTCAACAGACTTTTTTAACTACTTTTTTTTATTCGATCTTTTATATTGCTCTAACTTGTTTTTATTGTTTTCGTCCTTACAACCCAATCTTCATTTTTTGATTGTGAGGCATTTTTCTTTATTTGTCTTCTTTGGTTGAATTATAAATCTGTAAATTTTAATTTTTATCGCCATCTGGTAATCATAATTCATGGAGGATTAACAAACGCTTCATTGTCATTGGCGGCCATTTATGTATAAGGACGCCTCAATGAACCAATTCGCATTCTTCACCAGTTTCGTAAAGGATCAATTTTGCGATTCAGCTGTACCTATCCCTTTGACTCATGAAAAAGATGGAACCATACAGGGTGTCTTAAAATTCTTAGCAGATATTTTTACCGAATATTTTTGGAGCAAAAATAAGACTCTTTTTCCTATGAATATGAGTCCAAAAATGCTACTTGTAGTATGTAATGTCCCAGTGATATTACTCATTTCATTTTCTTACGAAGTACAAAAAATCTCAGAAAAAAAAAATAATGAATTATATGACAGTAAGACGTACTTTTAAACTAAAATTAATTGTTTTTAAAGTAAAAATAATTGTTTTTAAATTTAAAATAACTATTTTTTTCTTTAGTTTTTAAATTGAAAATCCGGTATTTTGATCCATTGAAAAGTTTTTTAAGTTCACAGAGCTTAGTGCCAATTTAAAAAGACGTCTTTTTGTCACATAATTCAAAAATATTTCTTTTTAAATCTAAAACATTTTTGTTTTCTGTGCATTTTTCTACTTAAAAATTCGTACTAATTCGGATCCCCTCATGCGATATATCCGGGGTATTTCGCGATTCATGTGGATTTTGAAGGTTGAAGATGAGTCTAAAGAGTTTTGCTTACTTACATTCAGCTCTTAAATTATATTTTGATTATTCAGTTTTGATTTTTTGAACATTCTATCCATTTTGTGAACAGCGAATGGAGGATGGACAAATGATACAGATCAAATCAACGATAGTTGACACTTTTTTCGCCATCACTGGATTCCTTGTTTTCTACTTCGGATACAAAGCATCAAAAACTCACGGACTCAAAACTATCATTGCTCTTTATATTACAAGATGGATCAGGTGCGCAACGGTCTTTGATTGTTTGATTACATTATGTTAATTCATTTAACCTTTCCATAACTGATATGCACATTATACATCAGAATGTACATCTGAATAACACAGCGGCGGCTCGTGCAATGTGGCAACAATGGATTTCCTCCATTTAAAACTGTGTAAAATAATCGATTACTTGGTGAGGCGCAGCGCCTCACCTAGTATCGATCTTTTTGCACACGTTTAAATGGAAAAAGTGCACGGTTGCCGGATTACACGAGCCGCCACTGGAATAACATAGAATCTTATGAAGAAAAGGAAAATATAATATGCACATCTTTTTATATCAGGAAAGTGTGCCCAGATCAGCTATGATGACCAAGAATCCGTCCCTGAACAAAAAGTATTTTCAGGTTTGAAAGGGTTAAACCATTATCTAGCGCACACATTCCCAAAATTTCCACCCTGATTCCTGTCTAAATGTTACATTTATGGGGCCCGATCAAGCTGGCGAAAAGCCGGACTTGACTTGAACTAGATTAACCTCACTTTTTGCTCACCAAACGGCTTCCATGACCCTCAAGTGACGAGCTAGGAAGGCTGATACACATGTTACAAGTTCTATCTCAAAGTGTGACAGCGTGGGCAATCTGAATCAGAGGGCCGATCATTTACTTCATCGTTAAACCGATCGATAAGACTGTCTATGAGTGATGCTATTGGTCGAAAAGTGTAAAACTTGGCTGTTGCTATGGTAACCATCGTTACAGTGTCCGTTTTTTTAAAGGTTACTCATGAATAGCCTTTATAAAACGAGACTCTTAACGATGGTTACCATAGCAACAGCCAAGTTTTACAATTTTCGACCAATAGCATCACTCATAGACAGTCTTATCGATCGGCTTAGCGATGAAGTAAATGATCGGCCCACTAGGTTTGTTTGCTACACATTTTTTTTTTTTTTTTTACCCTTGAATCAAAGCTTGTCATTAATCTAGGGGAAATTGGTTTTAAACGAAAGAACAAGTGTTTTAGAGTGGCTATCCGGATACCTACAGAATATTAAAAAATCTACACGGAAAAAAATAACTGATAGAACTTACCTTCTGCATGACTGATTTCGGAGTCAGCTATCGAGTATGGTAAATTTTCCTAAATTATGGTAAAAAGTACCAACAAACTAACCTAATTTACCATAATGTTCGTTGCATTTACCATCTACTTGATAGCTGACTCCGCAAGATGGTAGATTTTACAAGTCTTTTTTTCCCAGGTGAGAAAATGTGGCTTATTTCTGTCAAGAGTCAGGTTTTTTTTTTTTTTTTTTTTTTTTTTTTTTTTTTTTTTTTTTTTTATCATGCGAATCCCTCCAAAAACACAGTCATATGGATTTCTGTGTCCAGATAGCCACTCTCAATTGCACACTTGCATTCGTTTAAAATTATAAAACCAATTTTCACTAGATTAATTACAACTTTCGATTTAGGGTTAAAAAAAAAAAAAAAAAAAAAAAAAAAATGAGGCAAACAAAACCGATCCCCCCCAAAAAATGTCCATAAGAGATTTCCATCATGGTTCCCTCCTTTAAATTCAATAGCTTGCAATTTGGCAACGTCGCAGTTCACCCATTTGGGCCCATGAAAAAGATCGAACTATTGGGTGTTCGGTGAACACTATCGCATTCGACCTTTTACATGGGATTAAATGTAGAAAATACAACGTTGCCCAACTGCACGCTACGCCACTGCCGTCAAGTCAAGCTTCACTCGAAATTGATGCAGTGGCGGCTCGTGCAATCCGGCAACCGTGCACTTTTTCCATTTAAACGTGTGCAAAAAGATCGATACTAGGTGAGGCGCTGCGCCTCACCAAGTAATCGATTATTTTACACAGTTTTAAATGGAGGAAATCCATTGTTGCCACATTGCACGAGCCGCCGCTGAATTGATGATTGATGATCATCGGTTGAACTAGGTCGAGTTCTAACTTGATTTTGCCTCTGCCTCTTCTGTTGTGTTTTACCTTGTAGCGACGAACTATTTTGATACAATAACTGAAAAAAAGTGACCAAAGCTATTCAGTGAATTAAAATTTAATCTGCACAAATCGTGAGTAGATTTCACAGCTCGCAAGAACTTTTAAATGAGTCAAAGTAAACCTCTTTCTTTTTTTTAATTTATCTGTTTATTTCCTCTTCTTTTGTTGTTTGTTTATATCTTTCCTCAACTATTTTGCAATAGCAGGCTCCCTTTTTTTGTTTGGAGACCGTGAAATGATAGAGCTGTGTTTTTTTAGACGTCCAAACGTATTACAAGGCGCTAATAAAATGCGTCTGCATGTAAATTTCATTGAAACTTTAAAATTTGAGACATCTGATCGCCTCAATATGCGGAAATAAATTATTATTTCAGCTGTTACTAAGTAATAATTACTTTTACAGTTATATTTGTTGTTTGCTTAACCCAAACCATAAATAAAAGCATTTTTGGGAACTGGAGCTAATTAATTGAAAAAAAGAATTGGCGGTACTTAATACAGGGGCGTCATTTCAAGTTCTGCTTGGGGGGGGGGGGGGGGAAAAAATCTTATGACCTTTTTTTTTTGCTCATCATTATAATTTTCGGCTTGGAGGGGGCAAAAAATCGGATAACCTTTTTTTTTTTTTTTTTTTTTTTTTGCTCATCAATATAATTCGTGCCAGTTTTTGAGCCTGACTTCAAATCCTTGCCCCCCCCCCTCCTAAATGACGCCCATGACTTAATAGTATCACTATCGATCGCAAAAAAAACAACACTTACACAAAATAAAAAAATAACCTAACAAATATTCGGCTTCTAGGGCATCGATCCAATAAAATTGAATTGAATGGATTTTTACGCCTCAACGACATAGCAGTTCTGGCCGTCATTGAACGTAAAACCAGATTTTCTCATCATAAAATATCTCTTTATCTCCTCTTCTTGTCTTCTATGCCATTACCGCGAATTCTGACCCGCTGATTTCACAATCGGCCTTAGTTGTTACTCAAAACTCATACTTTTTCCAAAGTTTCGAGTTTTTCGCGATGGAATACGTAAATTCCAATTTACGTATAAAATCTGGGCTGATTTAATGAAAATTGAGAGTATTCTTAAAATCATCAGCGTCTCAAAATACATTAGTGAGCGATGATGAAGTGAACACGGAAAAAAAAACTACGGTGAAAATAACCATACGGATACCTGATTTTGGCACCTGCTAGATGTTATGGTAATATTAACCAGAAGTATACTATGTTTTGACTAGGTACTATGTGATATTACCTGATTGCATGTCGAATTTACGCAAAGTATCGGTAAATGTACCATACTTCTGGTCAAGTTTACCATAACATCTAGCAGGTGCCAAAATCAGTTATTCGTATGGTTATTTTCACTAATGTTTTTTTTCCGTGAAGATATAGGCGGAGGAATTATTATAAGGGGCCACTGGCGGAACCAGGATCCCTTCCATCTCTCTCAATTCCCATTTGAATGTAAAGTAGGAAAAGGACAGAAAGAGGGGGTTTTATCCCGTTGCCCATCCTTGTCTAACATACGTTTTTTAATGGAGAAAAGAGAGAGACGAAGAAACGCTCGGTGCGCTACTGTAAGGGGCCATAAGCCCCACCGGCAAGTCTTCATGCAGCACGGTGGCTAGCGCGGACCCTTTTACCTGTTGCCTATACTTATTCTAAAACACTAAAGATTAATAAAATTAGACACCGATGGACGGTGAAAGTTTCGGACACACTATGTCGTTTTGGATGCTTACTTAATTAAGTGTATTATGGTCCATTTTTTTACTCACCGGTGTGTGCACCGGTGCAGCTCCACTGCACCGTGATGATTTTTTATTCCGGTGCCCCAGCACCGGATCGCACCGAAGTTTTTTTTTTCTTTCTTATTTTTAGTGACGGTGCAATGCACCTGGTGCTGCTCTGGTGCAAGATCTGCAGTGCATCGGAGTTGGAGACCGATGCACTGGAGTTGTAGCTCCGGAGCTTCCGGTGCAGCTCCAAAAGCTCTGGGTTATTGCACCGGTGCGGATTCCGGTGAATAAAAAAAAAAAACGCACCACTACATCAGCGTGAGGATTCACTCGGTCATCTTTTTGATTTCAATGGGACGAGGATATTTGGCCACTGAAAATCGTTACTATCCGCTAGAGTGCATCACGGGCAAACAGGAGTGTAACCGATTCCACGATTACTGAGTAATCGGTAATCGTCAGACCTTTGGATGGTAAGCAAAAGTATTTTTCATTGATAAATAGTGAACTTTAGGATAGTTTCGATTATAGATCTAACTCTTCTGCAACTAATAAGATAGGTTGCTCGAGCAAAAGCAGCTCTGATTACCGTTAAATCACCCTCCAAAAAAACGACGATTACGATTACTCTGTAATCGTGTAATCGATTACCACCCCGATTATCCCGCGACTCTGATATCCGTGGAGTGTATTGGGGATTATCCACTTTCTACGGCATATAGGGATCATTTCTTTCTCCCAGAGAGAGAGAGAGCTGGTGAATAATCAAGTGTGAAATCGGTGCAGTGGCGGCTCGTGCCATCTGGCAACAATGTCTTCGCTCCATTTGAATCTATGTTTAACAATCGATTGCTGGTGAAGCGCTGCTTCACTTTTGAATCGATAGTTTTACATACAATCAAATGGAGGGATGACATTGTTGCCATATTGCACGAGCGGCCACTGAATCGGTGTTTGTGTACCTACCCCCAATAACCTATAGCGATAGAGAGGCTGATACATGTTGTAAGCAAATTTTGAAATCATGCCCCTTGGCTGTCTCATCGCAATATTTTGTTGAGTCGATAATTAATTATAAGAATTTGGTGACCGCAGCTACTTCAGAAAAACGTGTCCACCTGAAGATGTTAACATTTTTCATTCGTTGAATTGCTTTTTAGGTTAATGCCCGCATACATGATGGTTTTGGCTCTCATCGTCAACGTTGTCCCTTATTCGGCCGAGGGTCCTCAATGGAAAAGTGCGATCTATCAGGCAGCTGATAACTGTAAGCTCAATTGGTGGACAAATTTCCTGGGTATCAACAACCTTATTGGTACCGACAATACTGTACGATTACTTTCATATACTAGCTCAATCAATGGATAATCGTGCAAATTTGGCAACGTTGCAATATGCCCATTTGAACCCATTTAAAAGGTCGAATGCGAAGGTGTTTACCAAACACCTAATAGTCCTAATAGTTCGATCTTGTCCATGGGTTTAAGTGAACGAACAGCAGCGTTGCTAAATCGCTCATTACGCCACTGTACTTAATGTCTCTATAGTATTTGACAATATCTCTGTGAGAAGGTAGTTCTTACGCAGTTAAAAGAGTGTGGACGAACACTGAAAAAAATATTCTGTCTTAACATTTAAAATGTTAAAAAATGTCCGACAAGTTCTAAAAGCTGTTTTTACATGACGAAAATGCTGATTCAACATTTAAAAATGCTCATTTAACTACGTCCATGGTTGAGTCACCATTTTCATAATGTAAACTCGGCATTTAAAACTTGTCGGACATTTTCTTAACATTTTAATTTTTTTTTTAAATTTTATTTTTATTTTTGAAAAGACAAAGCAACTACAAATAATTGTATTAAGCTATATCGATTATAACATTACATTTTAAATGTTAAGTCAGCATTTTTTTTTTTTTTTTTTTTTTTTTTTTTTTTTTTTTTTAATGAAAAAATTATAATAAACCTATGAATGAAATACAATCTCAATGCTGATTGTATATGTGACATGTGTTTCTTTAAAATGAATCACAACACCGGAAAAAAAGACGATCAAGTTACTTTAGGAATTACTTTTTCATCGTCTTACAAAAAATTAGAACTGACCTTAAACTAGTTTATGTTCTGATCAAAGCAGGAATGTTGGCGTCATTTTTTTTTTTTAATTTTTTTTTTTTTATTTCTTATTTTTTTTTTTTAATTATTTAGTTTAGAGAGGGCTTTAAGATACAAAAAAAGTAAAATAAACAAATTAAAAACCTGCCAAGAATCATCAAACTACATTTTTGATTAATTTAAAAGCTCGACGCTCACTCTCCCGAAGCGGTAATAATTCACAGCTATTACTTCCGAATTTGTACACTAAAGAATGTGCAGTCCACTCATAATAATATTTAACCCTTTCCGTCACAGTACTGTCCATGATAATTCATGGACGACCATTTTACACGGATCCTTATGGAAATTCGGAAAAATTGACTCACACATGAAATCATATGAGAAAAGTTCGTTCAATTTAATGGCATAGGTTTCACATTACAGTGACACTTCTTTCATAATTCGTGACAGAAAGGGTTAAGCAGACTAACCGTTTTCTTTAATGTTGCAGTGCACTGTTCATGGATGGTATTTAGCATGCGATTTGCAACTGCTCGCAGTGGCAGGTCTACTTTCCTACGTTTTCTCACGAAACCATACTCTTGGTCTCATTTCAACTCTTGCCACCTTGATAGCCTCCATCCTTGTACCTTTTTACAACATCTACAGTAGCGGATACACAGGCATCGTACGAATGCATTGGGAGTAAGTTGGAAAAAAAGAGATTGACCTTGGGTTTAACACCCCCCCCCCCCCCCACGCACACATACTGTAAAAACGTGCTTTAATTTAGAATATTCAAAGATGCTGGGACTTTTTAAGGTGATCCCACACTGAAAAAACGATACGGCGTTGTTCACTGTAAATTACGGACTATACATATAGGTTTACCGAGGGATTACGGTTGTGACGCTCGTAATTTTCGGCGGTGCAACCCGTAATTACGGACTCCAACACAGAAAGTAGCGGACTTCAAGCGACCAGGAATCAGTAGCGTCGCTCGGCGCAATTTGGCAACAATGAGTTCTATCCATTTAAGTTCATGTAAAAGATCGAATTAAGGGGGTGCACAGTGCACAAGGAAAATTCGATGTATTTAATTAGTTTTAATGGAGCAGTTGCATCGTTGTCAGATGGCACGCGACGCCACTTTCCTGCCAGGAATGCTTCGGTAAACCTATACATATAGACCGTAGTGTTTTTTTCAGTGCAGGCGAAACTTTTCCAGATTTCAATCCGATGGATCGACTTCCAATGAGGGAATAGCCGTGTTTTTGGAATTTGAAATTTGAAACAAAGAAAAAACATAAAATCCAAGAACCACCTGCGAATTTTTTTAATGAATTTCATGAGTTCAAAACGAGCAAAGTTGGTCAGAAGTAAAGCCATAAATTATTATGAAATTTATTTCTCCATAAGCCTAGTGCGTGAAAGTGTGTGCGAGTGATAGTAATGGGTCTGTTGCACACTTCGGCTACAGCGTTTTAGAGTATCAATTCCTATGTAAAAAGCCGAGAAAATAACAATGGCAGCATCAGAAAACACTTAAATTCAGTAAGCTCACAAATTGCGAAAAACACTAGACACTATTCACCCCTGTATCTTTCCACCACGTGCACGATACTTCGCGAAATTAGCGCGGCACATTCAAATAATCACGGCCGACTGTCATCACAGCTGACTTCATAAACAAATAAACCGTAAACACTGACGGCGTCTGCTCGAATTCTTACGTTTCAATATCCTCAATTCCTCACAAAAGGTTGTGAAAGGTACGGAAACCGATATTTGTGTCGAAAACTTATCAAAATGAAACAATAACTCACAGGAGATCCAAGGATGATTCCAACTTTGATCATCATGCTTGGAACTACTGTGTGTTATTGTTTCATTTTGATAAGTTTTCGACATAAATATCGATCTCCGTACCTTTCGCAACCTTTTGTGAGGAATTGAGGATATTGAAACATAAGAATTCGAACAGACGCCGTCAGTGTTTACTGTTTATTTGTTTATGAAGTCAGCTGTGATGACAGTCGGCCGTGATTATTTGAATGTGCCGCGCTAATTTCGCGAAATATCGTGCACGTGGTGGAAAGATACAGGGGTGAATAGTGTTTCGCAATTTGTGAGCTTAATACTGAATTTAAGTGTGTTCTGATGCTGCCATTGTTATTTTCTCGGATTTTTACATAGGAATTGATACTCTAAAACGCTGTAGCCGAAGTGTGCAACAGACCCATGGGTGGACTTATTAATACTAAAGGGACCTACTCGACTTTATAGACGTTGCCATTTTCAATTGACTTTAATACTTTATTATAAAATTAGACGGCGCGCCGTCACGAACTTTCCATTATAGCATTTACGTGAGTTTACTGAACTTTAGACTTTGTGATTTTCGTGATTTTTGCTGGTTTTTACATCAGATGGGACTATTCATTTGCTGACAGCAAAAGTTTCCAAGAGTCCCATTACAATTTCAAAATAAAATTGTATCCGTTTCATACTTTTCCTGTCTCCGTATCAATGAGTAATCAAAATGAATCGACACATATTTCAATCCTAGAAATCCTAGAAAAATCATAGAAATATTTTTTAAATTTCAAATTTCGAATTTTATTTTTTCTTTCTTTCTTTTTGAAATATAGTTTCCTACGAGACCCGGCCAATGACGTGGCTATGAAGAATTTTTACATCCAGTCATACAACAGAGCCGGTCCTTACATTATCGGCATGCTATCATGTTACCTGGTGATGATGATTCGTCAAAATAACTGGAAGCTGGGGATGGTAAGAAAATTTTCATTCATTCCTCGACATATTAGGTATATTCAATATCACTCTAGCATGTTATGGCTCCTATAGATTATAATGGATTCCAGAAATTAAACCATGCATGTTCACTGTTCAGCCCCCCCCCCCCCCCCCAATAGAAAATCCAAAAGGAAAAAACCTGGGGGTAGAATTTTGAAGTTGTTGTTCTAGGAAACTTGTCAGTCATGCATCAGCTGTTCTTTTATTTAATGTTATCAAACGTTCTTCAAGCTTTATGGTGAATTCAATTGAACAATGAGCGCCCGCAGCGGGGGGCAAGAGGGGGCATCCTCCCTCCTCCGGAATTCAAAAAAGTCAAAATTTCACGGTAAAAAGTGAAAGAAAAAAAAATGCAGTGTTAATCAAAGGAGTAATAGTTAACAAAACCTCATTATTTGTTTATTTTGTACTTTTAACTCATTGTTTGCTAGGAATAGTAGAATTAAACATTTTCCTTGATATTATTTTCGTATGGTGTCCCTTTATCCATTATATCAAACACGCCAAAATTATTACTATTCTTTGATACACCTACTTATGGCTTAGTAATATTGTACTTACACCATTTGCATGAAAAATAAAAGTTTTCCCTTTCCCCCCGGGAGGGGGGTCTCCTAGACCTTCCATTGAGGTTCAACAATTTTGCCCCCCCCCCCCCTCGGGAAATTTTTCTGCTCGTGCCCATGGATTGAACATTCATTTTCAATCAACAGACAATAAACCACAAACAAATCACATTCATATCAAACTAACCGAGAGACTATATATTTTACTTACAGGCCAAGCGATGGCTTATACTTCTCGGCACGACAGCGCTGGGCGTGGGATACCAATTTTTTGGATTCATATTAGCTGATCCTCATAGAGAGTATCATCCTCTACCACACGCTCTTTGGGGTTCAACGCATCGATCTATTTGGGGTATTTGGATGATGTCCGTTGCGGTCATTCAACTCGGTTGGGGATTTGGTAAGTATAAAGGGGAACTGTAAACTCCTAGACTGACCATAAAAACTTCTAGACCTGTGAATATTCGAAAACAAATTCCTAGACGGGGGAGGAAAATCCAAGACTTACCTGTGTAATATCCATCGAGTAAGTCATCGGGCTCTATGACCACTTACATCGGAGAGCTTTTAGTGAGTACTGGGCTTACGTTGGAAGAAAGTTCTCAAATCTTGCTTTGTATTGAAATTGAAAAAGTAAGATCTGAGAACTTTCTCCCCCCCCCCCCTGCCCTGTTCACTGATTGTCCACTAATGAAAGAACCAACTAATAAAAATCCAATTATTTTCAAACGAAACCGCGTCAAAAGTCACACAAGAAATAGTTACGAGGAGAGAAAAAAAAAAAGTTTATAAAATCACTCCTCTTGGATAACTTTGGCTTTTGTTTTTGCATTAAAATGAGATTTTTTTTTTTTTTTTTTTTTTTTTTTTTTTTTTAACACGAAAGGTGCCGTCGGTAATTCTACCGCGCCTGGGTAAGCAGGGCCTCGGACGCGGACGATCGTCTAGTGTTTAACCCTTCACTGCATGATTTTTTTTTTTCTCAAGCAAATGTGGATTTTTCAATGTATTAGGTGGTCAAGTACATGGGAAAAATAGTGAAAAAAATAATTTGACGGTTTTTCGGTCAAAACTCTCTTTTTTCTATTTTTTACTCGTTTTTTAAAAGTGATATAACACCATAAGAAATGGCAGGAATTTTTTTTATTTTTTTTTTTTTAAATTTAAAAAAAAAAAAAAAAATTACTTTAATTGGATTTTTCAAAAAGTCAATGCCGGAAACTTTATAAAAATAATCAAAATGTGGTCAGTTTGGATACAGGGGCAAATTTTCCCCCTGACATGATTTCGATGACGAACCCTTCATTGCATGATGTTTTCTTTCAGCCAATTTTTTTTTTTTTTTTTTTTGTGTGAGCTCAAAACATACCTTCTCCCGCGTTGACACACCATGCGCCGAAGGCATATCTAAAAACCTGTATTTTATATGAGCGTTTGAAGAGTTTGTTCCACCGGTGGAACACCATGCAGTGAAGGGTTAATGAAAAATATTTCACTCGTCTAGGAGTTTCAATCGGTGGAAACTCCGTTAGTTAATTAAAATATCCGCCAGTTTTTTAAAGTCATCGACGACTCAACCGATTGAGAAAAGATTACAGATGCGAGTATTTTCGTGCATTACAGACATTCACTAAATAGGACTATGTATAATCTTTTCTCAATCGGTGGAATCATCGGTGAATTGAAAAATGTCATTAATTATACGCAAAACGGAAGCCCATCAGCCATCAGCGCAAAATTCTGCTAATCTCCCTCCTTTTGAGAATATTTACGGATGCTTTAACTGATTCATTTTGAATATGCTACTTATGCTTTTGTTGTTTTTTTATAAAGAAAATGATAGTACTTGATGAGATGAGAACAATGGGACACCCAAAAGGGTCGGGGTTTTTTTAAAGTGTCCCGGTTTTGGATATACACACGTGTAAAGTTGCAAAAAATCGTGTTCGCCGTGGCGTCACTACGCTGAATTCCCATTTAAAACAATGCATTTTGGGCCAAAATCTCGTCTCCGGAACGATGGGACTTGTTTAGAAACCAAAGGCATCTTTGTTCTCAGCTCATCAAGTACTTTCGTTTTCTTTTTAAACAACATCACATTTCAGACCCCTGCAACTGTCCCCCCCCCCATTCTATTTCCACACTTAAATTACAACTTCTCAGTACATCTTCGCATAGGGGGACCTCATCAGGGGCTGGGGGGGGCTATCCATAGCCCCCCACTTTTTTGGGCGAAGGGGCTAAACATCGGGGAAAAGTCATCACTTGAGATTTGAGAAGCCCAAAAAAAAAGGTCATAACTTTTTAGCCCCCCCTTTTTTTTTGGCCACGGTCCGCCTATGTACCTTCGATAAATAGATAGTTTATCAATTCATTCGCATAAATACCCTGACTGTAAATCCAAAAGCTAAGCGCTTGCCTCAAATTAATAAAAGGAACACATGTAAGTTTCTTTCATTTTATTTATAAAAAAGATACAATTTCAGACTCTTGCAACTCTGCCCCATTGTATGATATTGAATTCACTCTTGATCTTTCATGAATTATCTTGGAGTGAATCGAGAAAACTGATCGTGGTCGTTTACTAGTATGAATTTGCATTCGAAAATTTAAATCTGATTTCTTATGGGTAAAATCCACGGGAGTGAGCAAGATAAAGCATTTATGTGGATCACTGGCGCAACCAGGATCTCTTCCACCTCTCTCTCATTTCCCATTTGAATGTGTAAGTAGGAAAAGGACAGAAAGAGGGGATCTTATCCCGTTGTCCTTCCTTGTCTAACATACGTTTTTTAATGGAAAAAAGAAAGAGATGAAGAAACTCTCGGTGCGCTACTGGTTTGGATCCAATTTCGATCGTGACGTCATCACTAAACAGATTCATTATTGTGATACAAATCTTATCGATAGCGCCGAAATCCATCTAATTTGTTCCGAGTTATGAACATAAATTTGATTACTTTACGATCTTGTCTGCAGGTAAAACCTTAGATTTGGTGCTGACTCATGAAGTTTTAACTCCTTTGAGTCGTTTGACTTACATGGTTTATTTGATTCATCCTGTCTGGCAAATGATGATAGTATTTCATAATCGGGCCCCGCAGTTTTTGTCAATCTTGGACTTTGTAAGTGAAGAATTATTGAAATACTTGTTGTAATTAAAATACTTTCAAATTTGGTCTTTCTTAGCATCTTAGGGGGAATGAGTTATTACAATGTTATTTTGTCAATATGTTACGGTGTTACACCTGAATGCCATGTCCAAAAACAAAAAAAACAAAACAAAAAACCGACAAAATGACATGCGAGCGGTTAAATGTATATGCATAAAACGCATAAGCCACTGCGATGTTTGGATTTCAGAATTTTTAACGATTTTCTGATATTTCTCCTGCATTTCCTCATAGCATTAACTGTTGCGTTTCTTCATCTTGAGACAGATCCGATATTTTCAGACCTTGAGAATTTACAAGACCAGTAAATCCCAATTCTGACACAATGATGTGCAATATATGTATGTGTATGTCGCAGGAAAATTGCAATCTTAGGCAAATATCAAACCGTTTATTTATGCGATAAAAAACAGTTCAGATCAAGCGTAATGTTGACTTACAGAATAGTTGTACCAAGATTCACTTTATAGCTCAATTTAAAACTAATCTGTTTACGGAAATGGTGATTTCATCCGATCAGGTTTCTTGGGATTGGATCTTTACCTAAGTATGCAAGGTGTTTTAGACGATGTGAGTTTGAACACATGTATTTTATCGCTTTAAAAAATCATAAAAAGAGGACCAGTTGAGCAAAAATTAATCTGTGGATATCAATATGATCGTCAGCTTATTGACTTTCAAATGAGCTAAAGTAAATCTCAAAGGAAGTTGCGCTTTGCCTAGGCAAAGCACACGCCTATTGCAATATGCCTAAGATGCGACAGGTGTAGAGGGTGTTGAAGAAAATTTATCCCAACTTGAAATTCTCGCGAACGGCTTCGAATTTCGAGAAACGCCTCCACGCGCCAATCGAGCCCTCGGAGGACGGCCCGATTGGCCGAAACCCCCCTGAAAAGTTGTCGCCCTTGAAAATTTTTTAGACTGGGTTTGGTGTTTTTTTTTGTTTTTTGTTTTTGTTTTTTTTGTTTTTGTTTTTTTTATAAATTTGAAGCCATTAGAAATTCGAGGTGGAACAAATTTTCTTCATCACCCTGTATTTAAACCATACCTCATCCCCGAGGTATGGCATTCCGAACGAAGTCTGTTATTTTAGAGAGAGTATTAAAGAATTACTGAATGGAGTTTTCTTTCATTTGATCCTTTTTTACTGTTTTTATGTATTTATCTCTTCTTCATTCCTTTTAGATTTCATATAAGTGCGTACCAGGATAAAAAAACTAAAACTAGTAAAACATTACACAACTTTATTATGAATAGAACAAAAATGAATGAATGATTAACAGCGAGAGGGAAATGTGACCTTTTTACGATTATGAATTCCACGTCCACGGAAATGCTTAATTTTGCCTGCTTCCAAGGATATAACTGCCGAAATTAATAAGAGATTACAGATAAACGATGCGTTTGGAGGTTGGAATCACTCAAATGTAATTGTAGTTGTTGCGGAATTGGCGCAATTTCGGGCGATTATAACCTACAAATGTAACGTATAATCTGTAATATAATATCGATTCCGGCAGTTCTATAGTCAAGGAACCGCAGGCATAAGCAAGCATTTTCGAGGACGTAGAATGCATGATCCGCAAAAAGTTTGCAATAATTGTCTGATTTTATAGCCTAAATTCCTGTTCAATAGTTCGTTCGCTTATGGGGAAATTACATTGAACCAGAGTTTGTTTGGAACCATGCCAGAGGCCCTCGAACAGCAATTGATACGATTATATCGCTCTACTAAACCAGTCTATTGAAAAGTATCGACGAAAATAATACGTCATTCGTTTCAATACAGAAGTATGGCAACATATTGGAATTGAGTTCTCATACTATTTCACTATGACTTGCCATGAGTCAGCTCTAATAAGTTGAATGTGCTTTTTAGATTTCTCATATCCCATTTTTCCCTCTGCCCTATCAACTCCGAAACTATCAAAAAGTTATTTTATGTTTAATATACTTATTTCCAAGGATACATACGATACATATGTTTACACTGTATACATATGTTACAAGTATACATTATATGACACTTTATACCGCCAATAAACTTTTATAGTCGTGACTCAAAAACCTTGTTATCATTTGTTCTTATAGTTCCAGTTGTGTTTTGGCGATATTTTAATGTCCTATTGCCTTGGATTGTGGCTGTATTGTATTTTGGATAGACCTTTTGGAAGAATCAGCAATTTGCTCTTGGCTAAAGTGTCAAAAATAATACTTGGGTAAGTAAAATCAGTTGATTCTTATAAATTCCATTCTTTCTAAGGAGGCCAAAATAACCATGTGCTATTTCTTAGAATGGTGAACCAGTTTTACAAATTGTAGTTACACCACCTCTTATTTTACTGGAACAGATGACTTCGTTCTTGAACTCAAATTTTTAGCCTGAAAATATATACTGCAAGTCAGTTGTTTGTAACCTAGCATTTCCGAATTGAACGAAAAATAGTTGATAACTATGTTGAAGTCAATATGCTGTAGTTTTCCAATCGGAGTGACGAAGAACACATCAGTTCTATATTAACTGCCACTCGTCTGGTAAGAGTTCACACTGAAAACTACAGCATGTTGGCTTAAACATAATTTTCAACCAAAAAAAACGGGGGTTATTCTTTTTCATGTTGACATTACTGGATCGTAATCCTCCCCCCACATTGGCCATACTGTTACCTATAGGTAACAACATGCAGAATGAATCGCACCATATTTTTTGATTTTTTAGAAATTAAAATACCCCGTGAGGTAACGCCATGTCCAGGGGCGTCATTTCGAGTTCGGCTTGGGGGGGGGGGGGGGGCAAAATTTGACTTTTTTTTTTTTTTTTGCTCATCAGTATTATTTTAGACACTCTACAGCCCTGCATATCCTATTTGCGGAGCTAAATTCCAACAAAACTCGTTGACGACCACCAAATTTTAGCTCAAAACTTTTTTCTTCAAAAAAAAAAAAAAAAAAAAAAAAAAAAAAATTCACTCTTTTACTTCTGGCCGACCCTTGGGGGGGGGGGCAGTTGCCCCCCGTAAATGACGCTACTGGCCATGTCATAGAGGGTTGAAAGCAATGTCTTATATTGCTGTAGCTAAAGTACGCAACAGGCTAATGTCAATAACTTATTCTTAAATAATTTATGAACTATTTATAAAAATATGTGTGCGTTAACACTCGAATTATTAATTTTCTTAATTTTGTTCGTGTTTTTTTTAAAGTCGGCAAAGAAGGATGATTAGGCACTCCAGTCTCCAACCGAGCTTATTGCTTGCTGAACAATCAATTGTCATCAACTTCAGAACCAGAAGTTAGACAATTGGGGTGATTCAAACTCCAACTGTACAAATTAGCGAGACTTAACTTATTGTATGAGAGAAAGTACAAGGAGGGCACCATAGCCGTAGCAATGGGGGGGGGGGCTGATTGGGCTACAGCTCCCCACCACCCAAAATTTCAGAAAAAAGGGAAATGAAAAAGGATAAGAAAGGAAAAAGATGGGGAAAGACGTGCAACTGTCCCCGAAAAAAAAAAAAAAAATTATAGTTGCTGCCACCCCAGAAAACATCCTGGCAATGATGGCCATGGAAGGATTAAAACTCATTGTTTACTAATTTTACATTATAGTCAAACTGACCAACAGTCAATCAAAAGTTACGGCCGATTAAAATTTAGGGGTAGTTTGGTTTCCCAGATGGGCTCTCTTGAATTTCAATCGGCCGTAACTTTTGATTGAAGAGTCAGTTTCTGGGGATAGGTTCTGAAACCAAATTTTGACTGAATTCGTGTCAAAGCCGTATCTTTATTGGAATACTGAGTTTTTGAAATTGGGCCCAAATCGAGCAATGACATTCGATGCATTGAAAATTAAAAATGACACATCGACTTCCAGTTTTCCTCCAAATTTTTAGAATTAATTGTATGCCCTTTTGAACTGTGTAACACAAGATAGGCTGCCATTTAAAATGCTCCACAGGGGCTCCCGGGCTCTCACGAGACGTGGGCGCCAACCGCAACTTTTCATCTCACCTCGTTAGACGGAAGACTCGTTAGTTAGACGGAAGGGGTGGGGTACTTCCGTTACAACTTACTGAAAAACTTCTGCAAGTTTTACTTACGACCAGATTGCAGAAAAACCAACTTTAAACCTGTAAAACCCATACATTTTGAGCTCCTACACTTTTGCAATAAGCAAATCAAAATTTTGAACTCGGAAGTGGTCATTTTACCCTTTGTAAGGGGAAGACTTACCGTGCGAAGCACGGGTGTACAGCTATAGTCATCTATAAAATAGTAACCAGAATTATTTTTTTCCGACTTTGAACAGATCGATTTTTGACCGCCTAGGATTTGATTTGGGACCATAGTGTGGCGTTGCGTGTAGGCTAGCAACGCTGAGTTTTGACCTTTTAATCGTTTGAAAAAGATCAAACAACTGGAGGTGCAGAGTGCACTCCCTCAAATCGATATTTTGCAGGGGTTTAAACGGACAAAATGTACGGTTGCCAAATTACCAATGGTTATGAATGGGTCTGATGCGTACTTTCGCTACATCAATACGCCACATTCATTCTAACGATAAATTCGGCGAAAATAACGATGCGCACATAAAAAACTCTTAAAATTCACTCATTAACTCAGGAAATCACCCTATACGAGCTCGATCAAAAATGTCTAAATCAATCCAAACTAAATGAAGAATTTACTGTGATAAAAATGGTTGTTAAATTATGTAAAGCAATACTATACACATAACTTAAGTTTGCACCGAAAAAGTTTACTATTCGTCAAGTTTTTCAAATCATTGAGTATTACAGACCAATCTAACAGTTTGACGCTTGGTGCAATCTAATGTTTCATTTGGTCAACTAAATTCCACTCTAAAGGCCGAATTCAAGGGTTACCGCAGAAGACCAGATCAGATGAAAAAATTGCACTCTGTTTGATGAAAGAATCTCGTCATACAAGGTTCCAATTTTACCGCGATTTGGAAAGTCAAAAGAATCAAAAATTGTTATCAAATTTATCTTTAATGAACTCATGTTCAATTGCTTTTTGTTTTGCTTTATCTCTAGAAAGTCAGTGTTTTCAAGACCCATTTGACGCTATTTGCACTGAATTTAGGAACTTCACGCACCCCAACCAATCAGGGGTGTCATTTGGTGGTGGGGATGCCCCCCCCTCTTTGGGGTGTTAAACATCCTGAAAATTTTAATCACACAGAAAATTCAAGAAAACAAAAAATGAGAAAGAGAGAAAAAAAAGGTTGTCATAGTGAGTATAGGTTAATAAAGTTTGGAATGGGGCTGTTGCACACTTTATCTCTAAGCGATTTAATGGTCGGTTCTGGTGTAAAAACCTCGACAAATAACGATGAAATCCGTAAAACCCTCCAAAATCCACTCCTAAACTTAATAAAGGCTTCTATTTGCGCGAGCGTAATGGTGGCTGAGGACAGTAAGAATGAGAGATTCCCATCTAACAATACTGTAACTCCATAAAGAAGTGACCAATAAGAGACGACTGTCTTGTGACACCAGTGATACAAGGTGTTAAGTAGGTGTTTAGTAGTTGGACGTGGATCATTTCTCTGATGACAGAGATGACTAGTTACTCTGTGAATCAGTGATGGGCAAATAACTGAATAACGAATAATCACGAATAATTAACTAAAATTATTCGCATTATTCTCATGTTATTCCTGTTAGTAAATCAAAGTTTTAACACTACCAGTCCTTCATCTTATGACAGATGAATATGCTGGTAGTGTCAAAACTTCAATTTACTATAGGAATCACATGAGAATAATGCGAATAATTTTAGTTAATTATTCGTGGTTATTCGTTATTCGATTATTTGCCCATCACTGCTGTGAATCATCCTGGTCAGCATAGAGAGAGTGACGAAATTAAGATAGGAATCTCCCATTATTACTGCCCTCAGCCACCATTACGCTCACGCAAATGACATCCTTTATTGAGTTTTGGAGTGAATTTCGGAAGTTTTTAGTGCTGCCATCGTTATTTTTCGAGGATTTTACACCAGAATTAAACGACTATTAAAGTGCTTAAAGCAAAAGTGTGCAACAGCCCCATTTCAAGAAATAATGTGAATCTCCTTTCAACCGCTTTTGCGTCTCTTGTGTCCGCTTTATTTAATTATTTTATTTATTTATAAAAAAAAGGCGATGAAAAAAAAAACAAAAAACAAAAAAAAAAAAAAAAAAAACTAGCACCAGCTTCCACAATAACAACCAGGGGGGTTTTAACAAAATTGTAAATCCTAATTTATTTTAATCTAATTTATTAATCTAATTTAATCTAATTTATTTACATCAATCTTTTTCTTTGTATTCTTTTCTACTACTAACTAAAGCCGCTTTGTACTTCTTATTTTTTCTTTTTTTGTTTTTTGTTTTTTTTCCTCCATTTGTAAGCGAGTGAATTTTGTTGTTGTTTTGTTGTTTTTTTTATTTTATTTTATTTTATACTTAAAAAAGCTATGCCGATAGTCACATATTTGTGGCTGGCAAATGTATTGATTTTGTTCTTGTTTAAATATAAAATAAATAAAAAAAGCTGTTGAAAAAAAAAAAAAAAATCAGGTTCGTAGACATAGCAGGTAAACTTGTCAAAGTGAACTGCTCTTAATTATTATGTGTTAAATCTTATTGAACATCTGATATAGGGAACAGATACCGCTAAAGCCGTTATTATTGATTTGTCACCAGTCCAATAAAGCGATCACATTATGACGGTATTTACTAGATCGAGTTCAAATAAACTAGTTCACTAGTTCGATTTATCAGTCAATCGCAGACCTACCTTTCTCTCAAGAATTTCAACTCCTCTTTTCGCCCCACCCTTTCATCTCTATACTCTCTTTAAACTCCTCCTTCTTCCCCCTCTCAATCTCTCTCTCTCTCTCTCTCTCTCTCTCTCTCTCTCTCTCTTTCTGTCATCTCCCTCTCTCTTTTCTTCTTCCTCCTCCCCCCTCCCCCTCTCTTTTCCTCTCTCTTCTCTCTCTCTCTCTCCCCCTCCGCTCTCTCCCTCCTCTCCTTCTCCTCTCCCTCTCTTTCTCTCCCTCTCTCTCTCTCTCTCTCTCTCTCTCTTTCTCCCTCATTCTTTTTCTTTCTTTCTCTCTCTTTCTTTCTTCATCTCTTCCTTTTTCTCTCTTTCTTTCTTTCTCTCTCTCTCTCTATTTTCTCTCTGGTTCGGAGTATTTTTCACCTTTTCTGAAGTATACACAGAAAAAAAAAAAAATGTTTTCTATTTATAAAAAATATTTTTGAATTATATGACATTAAGACGTACTTTTAAACTAAAATTAATTGTTTTTAAAGTTAAACTAACTGTTTTTAAATGAAAAATAACTTTTTTTTAAATTGAAAATTTCGTATTTTGATCTAATGAAAAGTTTTTTTTAATTTAACAAAACTTAGTTTCAATGGGGCAGTTGCAAGGGTCCAAAATGTTGTGTTTTTTATAAAGAAAATTTAAGTACTTGATGAGCTGAGAACAAAGATACTTTTATGGTTTCTAATTAAGTCCTATTGTTCCGGGGATAAGATTTTGACCCAAATACATGTTTTTTTAAAGGGAATTCCGCGTAGTGACGTCACTACGCTCACGATTTTTTACAACTTTACACGTGTGTAATGTGTATCTTCAAAACCGTGACACTTATGAAAAAACCAAAGGTACTACTGTCTTCAGCTCATCAAGTACTATCATTTCCTTTATAAAAAACACAACATTTAGGACCCTTGCAACTGCCCCATTTTAAAAAAAACGTCTTACTGTCATAACTCAAAAATATTTCTTTTTAAATCTAAACCATTTTCCCCCCTGTGTATTCATTCAAAATTGCGGAAAGAAAGCGAGGCAAATTCATTCCTGCACCCGTCTCAATTCAAAATAATCAGAAGGAATATCTCAAGGATCGGATCAGGAGAACAACGATATGAAGAAACAACGCCGTTACCGCGCCTTCAAAATAAATAGAAGCAATAATGGTTGCACTGACGAAATATATCAATCGTCAAGGCTCTTACTCCTTCAATTAGCATACTAGGCAAAACGGACACGCGATGCGACGTAAAGGCTATGACAGAGATTGGATGGGATGGCTCCATCCTGTGAAGATGTAAAAGGCGGGTATCATATCACCGCCATTACGATCTCGCGTTTGAAAGAATTTCGTGATTTTTTTAGTGAGGTAAATG